>NWSH02000535.1:14739248-14758329 GCA_002382865.2 Heliothis virescens
GCAAGAGTTGTAAGACAGACTCTCGCCGCAGCTAACATCAATGTCCTGCCCTGGCCTGCTCAGTCGCCAGACTTGAACCCGATTGAGCATGCATGGGATATGCTACAGAGAAGAGCTCTGCCGAATATGGAGGGTATCCAGTCGCAAGAAGACCTTTTTTTGTTGTTGCAACGAACATGGGCGGCCATTCCACAGCGTGATTTGGATGAACTCATTTTGAGTATGCCAAACCGATGTTCTTGTGTTGTTAGTGTTCGCGGTAGAAACACGGATTATTAATTGTTTAAGTTACCCAATAAAATTTTAAAGAAAACTGTTATTTCAGTCTTTTTTTCAAACTTTTGTGTTAGTGGTTCAAATGTCAAAAATCCCTTTATTAGGAAAATGGCAAATTTCTTTATTAATGCAAAGGTGACTTGGTTTATCGTTACTGTGACAATTTTAAGAAAATTTTAATTAATATCAATCAGGAGAAAAGTTATTGCAAAAATATATGTTGATCCCTAGACACTTTTGATGTGTGTATTATTATTTTTTTAATTTTGTACAAAAATCGTAAAGCGGTTAATATAATACACCTACCTACCAAGTTTTAACTGTGTAGTCCTAATAGTTTCGGAATAAAGTGGCTGTGACATACGGACGGACGGACAGACAGACAGACATGACGAATCTATAAGGGTTCCGTTTTTTGCCATTCGGCTACGGAACCCTAAAAAGTGGGCTTTATTCACTAAAAAGGGAACTGGACTCAGGGTTAGAATATACTTCCATGACGGCCTCTAAAACACTTGATACTTGACTTGATATTTACTAAGTTAAACACACATTTAAATCCACCTGCCTCTTATAATATTACAAAACTCACACCGAAAGCTCACCATAATAACATGAGCGATTATCGAGAGTCTCTTGCGCAAGAGTTCCAATTGAAACGTTTATTCCGAACGCCATTACAATAATTGTTATTAGTATTAATATTGCACTAGTTGTTGCCTCTGGCTTCGGTTGCGTGAAGTATGGATGTTGGCCTTGTGGAATTAGGCTGTGTTTAGACTGAGGATTGTGAATTTTGAGGAAAAAACGTTTGTTGGCAAATATTGGTATTTTACTGACTTGGATTATGTAGATTCAAGTTCAGAAGGTTTATTTTGAGGTCTGATTTCTATAGTTCTTCCTTGAATTGTCATTCTAGTCAAATTACTTTTTAGAGTTTGTTTTATACAGAGAAATATGTTATGTTAGCTTTAAACCGAGTACTGTTAAACTAATCTTAACAACTGATAATAATAATTTTAATAACTATCTCCTACGAATTCTTCCGGCTACCATAAATGAAAAACTATAAAATATGGTCACCCACGAAGAACACAGATTTACCTCACTGAGCGATCGATAAAACTATACTAAATTAACTCATTATCTGTAATGACTAGTTCCTGCCCCCGGCGCCACTTTCCCGGTTAAGCAGTGACTATGCTATTTGTTGTATTAAATATGTTATTTAACAATAATATTTGTTCGCAAACTTTCTAAGAGTAAATTGGTTTTTAGTTGTTATGGTGACTTATGTAACGTTCTTGTGATGATGAGTAGGAGATTTTTAGAGATCATTAAAGTTTGGTTCGCTGGTGTAGTGAGTCAATGGATTTCTATGGTATCATGTGGGCTATTTTGAAGTCGGGCAAATTAAGCTTGATGCGGGATTGCTCGCACGAGTTACCGCGATCCAGTTACATAATGGGCTCCAGAAGAAACACGCTGTGTTGTAGTCAGTAGGAGTCTGACACGCTGCATCCACATCGGGAGAAGTTATTTGATAGTTTTCCACAAAAAAAATCAAATTCCAACTATTTACTGGTTATTTGCATGGAAAACTGTGTTATATTTCGCTGTAAAATTCTCATATTTGCTATACAAAACGTATTTCTGTATGGTCAACCTTTTCATCTCCACACTTTTTCACTCAAATATGTTTGATGGCGTCCTAGCCGATTATCGGCCACGGCGGCTGTTCTCATGTAAGGAGATCAGCCAGCTGCGCAGGACATATTATAGTGCACAAGCATTTGCGCAGACACAGGTGCACTCCCTATTCCCTCACTCTCATAACCCGATGGGACGGCAATCCGACACGACCGGAGAGAGATCAGGCGCAGGACCGACATTAACGTGCTCTCCGATGCACGGGTGTATCAATCACCAACTTCCAACTCCGGGCTGCTTTGTGAAAGTTTCTAAAACCCACAAAGCGATTTCGGCCCGTCCCGGGAATCGAACCCGAGACCTCGTGCTCAGCAGTCGGCTATGCGACAACTAGACCAACAAGGCAGTTATATGTTTAACCACTAATATTGCAGTCCACATCGGTTATCACACCTGCCCGTCCCAGCGGAGCCCGCGAGGGGTGCAGGGGAGGGGCCAGGGATGCGCAGGGGTGCAAAATATCAAGGACTGAGAACGGAAGCCTGGCACCTGTTTACACACCCCACGCTCGGGGCTAGGAAGGCAGCGGCCACGATCGGGTTTTGTTTTATTTTTTGAAGCTTTTTAATTCGTGATTGTTGTTCTTTGATATGCTTTGTTATTTAATGTGGCGGGAATTGTGGCGTGTATAATCATTTTTGTAGTAAAGATAGAAATAGTGAGATCAAAAATTTATCGTCATTTATTTTAATCGCAAATCAATTAAACAAGCCGTAAATATTTTTTTTATATTTTTTTAATTACAATTCCTGAACTTAGAGTTTTAAGCTACTGCAAGTGTCATGGTATGTATTCCTCGCTTATGTAGTGGCCATATTATTAGAAAGTTCATTATAGAGTGACGGTTAAAGTTGAATGAACACAAAATGTCTGGACTGGGTTTTTGCTACAAATTCTCTGTAAATAGCACTTTTATTATGGGGACATAACTACATAAATAATATGTATAAAGAATAGAAACACTTTAGAATGTCACATGTCTACCCTGCATTCGTTTAAAATTAACTACTTTTTATGTACCTAATTTAGAAAATGTGCAATTTCTACGGAAGAATTATCTCATCATGTGCCTAGCCTTTTCCCATCTATTGCATGTTGAAGTCGACTTCCAGTCTGCACCAGGTGCAGCTGAGTACCAATGTTTTACATGGAGCGACTGCTTATCTAACCTCCTCAATCCTGTTACTCGGCCGTTCCGATACCCGTTGGTTAGACAGCTTGTCAGACTTTCTGGCTTCTGACTACCAGTACCTAATCTCTGCCGATGTTCAAATGGCAGACGGGACCCACTGATTTAACAAATTTTAATTTTGCAGAAGTTAGTATTGAATATAAAAGTTAAATTGTTCACCTTCCATCAAAAATCTTTTGTCTAAACACAGCAATGTCCAAACGCGATATTTAAGCAATAGATAATTGTAATGTGACCTAATTGTTTAAGTGTTAGTTATACTTTATAGCAGCAAATTATGTGTTATGGCAAATCGTGTGTTTTGACCCTGGTTCAATGATTATTATCATTAATTTTAGGTTGGTAAAATAAACACCAGGTTGCAGTGTGTTGATCGTGAAAGTCAAGATAATATTTAGAAGATTACGCCCCTGAGACTAGTAACTGATGAAGTGATGACCTTCTGCAAATTATTCCACTTAGTCTCAAGAACGGCTCAACGGATTTGGGTGAAAATTGGGAGGTAGATAGTTATAGTTACCTCGGGATGCGCGTGAAGCCATGGAGTAGTTGACTAGTTGAAAATAGAAAGCAGTCTTTTATTTGGAGGTCGACCTTTGTTGTTTAAAACATATTTAATGAAAGAGAAATCTTAATAAACCCATTCAAAAAAATAACTAATAAAAAAATCAGAATTTAAAATATTACTAGGAAAGAGAAAATTAGAAACAACCTAAGACTGGCTACCCAAGTGTGCGTCCACATCAGAATAAAAACAAAAGTTTATTTTATTTATTTCATATCGAATATCTGCGATTACAATCTAAAGACCTGCCACACTTAGCACGAACATTACTTAATGCTGCACGTGTGGGAGGACGTTTACAGTCATGTAACTTAAACGCACCACTTACTTAGACCATTTAAATAACTGGAATCGCCATGAGGGAAAATCACTATGCGCCATGAGGGAAATTCAGCCAATTTACGCGCGGGGGCGGAAAATATAAATAGTTAAATAAGTAAAAAAACCGGCCAAGTGCGAGTTGGACTCGCGCACGAAGGGTTCCGTACTATTATTTATGAAAAAGTACAATAGGAATGGTCAAGTGTGAGTTACTTAAGTTGCACATTATTTCTAATAGATGTCGCTACTAGTATACGATTTTGCAATTAGTTATTATAAATCAACAGGCTTAATACTTTATTTTTTTAAATTTTTAGTATTTGTTGATATAGCGGCAACAGAAATACATCATTTGTGAAAATTGCAGCTTTCTAGCTATCACGGTTAGTGAGATACAGCATGGAGACAGACAGACAGACAACGAAGTCTTAGTAATAGGGTCCCGTTTTACCCTTTGGGTACGGAACCCTAAAAATAAGCAAATCCATTAAAATATTGGCCACGTATTTATTGTTTTTAAAAATATATGAATAATAACAAAGATATAGGTATTAAAGTTCAGGAGAGGGAGTCCCTGACGTCACGCCTGTGTAAAAATCGTAAATAGGCGTGACGTCACGCACAATTTCAACCGTCTACCTATAGCTTCGTAATTATTTGTTTAGATGAAAAATACGTAAAATACGTATGCAATATTTTTTTATAATCTAAAAGTTGGACTAATTAGTCTTTTTTTAGTCGTCATGGCTATTATAGGTATGAGCGGCGCTCTCGTACCTTTGGCAGAGAGGAAAGCATGTATGGCGTATCCAGTCGCTTATATGCTACAAGCAAACTTATATAAATTCAGTTTAAAAATAACTCTTCCTACATGGCGGTGCGTTTAATCTTTAAACGAGTTAATCTGGATACACCTACACTATATTTGAGATTTTATATGGTATCAATAATTAATTAAGTAATCGACAAATTGTTTGAGAATTTATAATCGTATAATTATTTGGCAATTATGATATCAGGAAGTACTGGGTCGTTTTGGATAATCTTTCAGACTGCATATATATTGTTATTGGGTGCTGTATTGATAAGGTACAGGCGACAGCAGGTCAACCTACCCGAAAAAATCTTACCAATCATACATTAACCTTCCACTATTGTGATGAGGTTGAAAATTTATTGATAAAATTTTTTACAGATTTATAATAACATAAAGAGAAATAACATAAATAATTGCCTTGGTTGGCCTGGTAAACGGACTTGGAAAACTACAACTTTTTGAAGTCCTAGTTAACTATTAGTAATTTTATAACACCTTGAGCGCAAAAATGAATAAATACCTAACTAGTCTTTTTAATTATTTAATTCGCAGTTTATCTGGTTATTGCTAAAATGTCAGACCAGATAATCGTGGTATTAACTCAAGGTGTCCTAACACATACCAATAATTATTTTAACTAGCAGTTATCTCGTGGTTAAGGATATAAAATATCACGTATACTCAATGTTTCATTGTATAGAACTGTAATTAAATAGTTAAAAGATCCGCGATATGATAATCTGGTATATGTTCTCGTAAGATGTATTTAAGAGTTGTTAAAAATGTGTGCAAACAATTATGATGAGGTACTTATAATATTTGCAAACCCAATCCTAAGTACGGTTTCAAGGTAAAACGGCTGAACAGATTGTGTTAGGAATTGATATGGAGATTATTTGTACAGACGACAGCACATCAAGTTACCACAATCTGTCAAATTTCTGCAATCGATTTTCAACCTTATCGCAATGGGGGTAGGTTAATGTTTGATTGGTAAAATTTGACAGATTCGTATACGTTGACCTGCTGCTGTCTGTACTAATATTATAGAGTTGAAGAGTATGTTTGTCTGTTTGAATGCGGTAACAAAAGCGTAATAGTCTTCCTCTGTTGAAGGGCTTTCTAACAATTATAGAATTTTAAAAATCCGACCAGGGGTTCCTGAGATTAGCGTAAATCAATCAATGAAACGAACTATTATCATCATCATAATGTTTGTATTTAAAACTGGGCATACTCCTAAGTAGTGATTGTCATAAAAAGGTACATACAAATACAGCCTCAGAAAAACTAAAATTCTTAAAAAAAAAAATTGTAAGTACCTACAAGAACAAGGAAGTGATTTTCAATAAGGAAATAAGCTGCCTCACAACCGATTAGCTAACCATATATGGGTCAATTAAATATGGTCTAAAGTACACAGTTTCTGTACTACCCAGTGGGCGTTGAAAACCTTTTCGTTACTGAGAATGGTACTGGCTTAGAGCATATAACCAACAGGATTCAAAATAGGCACAAATGAGGACGATGCAATAAATAGTGTAATAGCTCACTTATGCCTTAAATCACATCATTGCGAACGTCTTCGAAGCCATAAAATCGTCCACAGCTGGACAAAAGCCTCCCCAAGCTGGGGTGATTTGCCAATACTCACCGCGCTGGGCATGCGTGTTGGTGAGCGCAGTGTGGGATATTTTTAACTTAGGAAATGCTGTTGCCCAACAAAGCATTTAGTATTATACTTGGTGCTGTCGCTGTCGTGATTATACCGCCACCAGTCGGTCGCCAGAGCCTCGTTCGTTTTTTAGCAGGGTGAACCACGGGTAGGTGAGGTTGGTGATTGGGGCAGAACGATGTTGGTTGCCCCCCTTACACCGATTACGCACACACACAAAAAAATACAAACACCAGCTTAAACCTGACGCACACATCTACAGACGACAGCAGGTCAACGTATACGAATCTGTCAAATTTTACCAATCGAACATTAACCTACCTCCATTGTGATAAGGTTGAGAATCGAATGCAGAAATTTGACAGATTGTGGTAACTTGATGTGCTGTGGTCTGTACCTCTTCATTGCCATATCAGGTTGGTTAAATGCTCTAAGCGTACCTATTGGTCACTTTTGGGTACATGACTATTTAGGTGGTTACATGTTTCTTAAAATGGTAAAGGAATCAAAACTGGGTTTATATGTATTGAATAAAAACGAGTTAGTGTTCATTCATTTACCCGTTCAACTTATTTTGTAATATTAATTAAGATATTTTAAAATGACGTGCTTTTTAAAGTATATGTGGGCGTTAGCTGGTGTGACTGAATAAATCATTTAATAAGCTATAAATTGATTAAGAATTATTATTCTGCATATGATTTTTTTAACAACTGCTATGAGAAAAAAGTTTGAATGGCAAGAGTTTAGAGCATTCTTTACGAAATGCATCTTTATTAGACTGCGCACTGTTATTCTATTGTTTTATTTTCAGCTAATCTAGTTATACGATGTTAATCCAAAGTTCTGACTTTATAAGTACCTATTTTTCTTCAACAAACTAAAAGAAGCACAGTCAAATAATTAGACACTCATTTGTTTTATCTGTTAATGTAACAGAACAAAACTAAGTCAAAGGATGAAATTAGTATTTTTATATATTTCACACGCTTATCTCAACCAGCTACCTACTTATTATCAAATTAAAGTCTATTATCTTTTACAATCGTTAATTTAAATGGAAGTTATGTAAATCTGAGCTAAAACCTATTATCATCATCATCATCATCAGGTATCCTACGATTGCCCATACGTATGTAATAATGATGGAACAAATAAAAGAGTTTCATGTTACAGCCAGACTCAATGGGAGTTATTTTGAAATAAATACTTTATTTGGGGTGTGGCCTAAGGTATGAACGTCAAGTGTTGGGATTTTGTATCGTTGGTAACTGAGTGTAGTTTATTTAGGTACTTGTTTATGAGAAAAATAATGATGATGATATTACTGATAAGGGAAAAGCACCTATGCTTTAAAAATACCGATTTCATCGTCGGGATAGCAGATTTAGAACAGAAATACAAACATTGTATGCATTTTCAATATTTACCTCATCATCATAGCTTATTGCTGCTCAGTCTCTGGCAGCCTTCATCCATTCATCGCCAAGTACATATTAAGTGAAAATTGAGGTTCAAAATCCACTTTACGGTAAACTTTTTAATCCATCAAGATCTTGACTCAGACATAATTAACAATAGTTATGTACTGTAAGAATAACCAACTACTCAGACGGTCCATGAAATTTTTTGATCCAATTCTTACTAGGTACTTATTTCTATTTCAATAACTAGTCGACAAAATAGGATTGCGATTCAATTTTCTAAGCCATCTAGTCTCAATAACTTAGTTCCTTCAAAGGAACGCTTTATCATGTAACTTGGGCCACACATCCAAGTTACCTGCAGGTCTACTTAAGCACAACAAAGGATCGCATGCGTCATGCGGAGGCGTGCTCAACCTCACTTAAGCACACGCGAGCTCACTTAATTCCAACTTAATTTACTTACAGGGAACTTAAGTTAACTGCGGAGGAAAGAGGATAAAGGGTTACGTTTTTACTAAAAGAAAAAGACTGTAGGTACGGTAATTCCATTTTTAAATTGTTTTTGATTGCTTAGTTTTCAGAAAAACATCATTAAACACTAATCAACGGACCCATTTAAAAAAAAAATGAATTCCCATTATACGGATTTATGTTAACCTAGCAATTTCATCTTCAGTAGGAACAGTCGTGATCGTAAGACTTAATAGTAGATAATTTCTAGGCATGTTTCTTGACTAAGTGATGTATTGGAAAATTTGAAAAGGGAGGGAATGTCCTGCTGAATTATCTATTAAAAAAATTGTTGTTAGTTGATGTAGTTTAAGAACTCAATGACACATTCATCAAATTCATCCATCACAAATTGAAATGTAGCGATTTAATCTAGTGATCAGTCTCCGTACAGCTGTTATAATACAACTAAGCATAATTCCATTACATAAGCTAATTAATGCTTAAAATATTCATCGTTAAGTGTATGCATTATTTCTACTTTCATCAAATTCATAAAATATGTAAAAGCTAACTTAGATCAAAAGTGTAAAACAGCGCCATCTATGAAATAGATCACGCACCTTACAACTTAAGTTATCAACGTGAGCTCGTACAGAGATCAAGTGTTTACTAAGTTGTTCTTGACACCAATGTACTGTACTTAACTTTGTTTTTAGGTTAGAAAACTGCAAGTTGTTATGTTTGTACGGTCATGCTTATCTCGGAAACTGGTAGCCGGATTTCTATGTGGCTTACTTTGAAAAACGGTTCATTGTCCTAATGAAAAGTTGGTTGATTTATTTACTGTTTTGACGGAAGTTGAGAAGTTTATAGTGATAAATATGAATAAAAATTATGTAGTTGGTACTCAGTGTAAAGCTTTTGTATCTTAATTTTACTAAAACTTACTTTCATAGTACTCGTACTGAGTTGGAGAGCCCAAAATCCCTCTCCTCCGAGGATCCAGCTTGACAAACTTTCAAGACACAAAAACACAGAAAACGACACCAAAAATCACTACACACTTGCACTCACAAAAACATTTTTTCCACACACGAAACCAAAATTTACCAATGTGCACTGTACAAAAATAAAAGTAAAACAAATTAATTTCGATATTTTCGACGTAATGTTATAAGAATGTTTTCCTGTCGAACACACGTATGTCGATTGAAGCTGTGATTTTGATCTGAGATAAGTTTTCTGATCACGCACGGTACGTCTGCCGGTGTCGGGTGCTCAATGTCGACTCCTGCGCAGGCACTGTGTTGCACTGTGCTCAATACAGCCTTCGTTGCGGAGGAATGCTTTATTGTATTTTAAAATTAGTTGGATTATTTATTTTTGGCAATTTATTGTTTATTTTACGAACTTTATGTAATTTCTTTATAAAAACTGTAATGAGAATATTTATCATTATTTATGCAGTTGCTTTGGCACCTTTAGTATGTTTTAAGTTAAATTTTAAATATTACTTGCTAGACAAAACATACCTAAATACTAGTCTGTAATATTTACTAATTAGTGTAATAGAAAAAAGGACTAGTTTCACTGTGTAATATTATCGAATTTCTGACAAAGAATCCTTAAAAGTTCCAAAAGTTTACCGCCACTGCACAGCTGGAAAACGTGACAGAATTACAACATTGCTGTCTCTCTTACACCTATTTAAATTGGCCTGTTTTATTTTACATCTCGCTCACACATTTTTTGTTAAAGGATGCATGAATTAGTAAAAAAATAGACGGTTTCAAATGATAGGATGTGGTGGAAGTTTGTGTTCATTGTTAAAAAAAATGGTTGATCTAGGGGTTGGTTGTGCTACATGCAATATTGAACAGAATGCGTAGAAACTTAAGGCTCAATTTTGTTTGTTACGAATACAGGCTGCTAGATTCCTCACATGGGTTATTTTATATACTCTGTTTTCTTAGGAGGTAATGAGTAAATATTGTTATCACAGATATGGTTGGAATTAATAAGATAAGTAGTATTTAAGGGATTATTTTGGATTACTTAAAAAAAAAAAAACTAAAAATTGGCCCTGGAACCTTTCTGTAGTTAAAAAACGAATATTCCGTAGAATAATTCCAAGTTTAGACAGAATTTTTATATAAGTATCGTTAAAATAATTGATAACTAGGTGCCTAGTTAGTAAACATAATCATGGAATGATATAACAGTATCTATAACAAAGCATTCTGATAAAAGAAATCTAGATACTTCAAAACAAACTCGACTCCCATCAAACAGAAATTAATGGAAACCAATCGTACTTCTAATAAAGACGATTCAAAGAACCGCTCGCCGTGTGAAGTGTGCTTAGTTACTTAATTTTCATATTGCATACTGACCGAAATACGTGGAACCGATGGCCGGAGCCGTGACTTGGTTCAGGTATGCCGCCTGATCGTCCACTGACCCTTCAATTGACAGCCCCTGAGGATCCTGGCGGCCCATTTTCTGTTGGAACATACAAACAGATATTTTAGTTGGTCAGTTTTGCGTGTTTGAGTACAGCGCCATCTATTAGTTATGAGATGTACTAATAGGTTTGCTGGTTTTGTTAAAAAGTGGTATGAGTATGGTAATAAGTTCATAGATGTCGCTACATGTAAAAAAGACGATATTTCTGTTGCTTTTACACAAGTTACACAATGAAAAAATATAATGGATTTGAGGTCAAAGACTTGCAGGGTTTCCTTGAATAATAAAAAATATTTACCTGTGTTTCACTATTATCCTTGTTTCTTTGTTCTTGGCTCAGGTTAATGTTTTTTGTTTGCATTTTCCCCCAACGGAGCTAAACGCCCCACCTGTGGAAAAAATATACTTTCTTACTAAACTTGCAACATACATGAACCACTGTGTGAATCGTTTTTGTCAAAAACTTTAACTTCAAATATTTTTTGAGAAAACATGAAATAAATACGAATTCTCTCTTTTCTATTAAGTTGTTAGTAAGTTCACATTTTCACAAGCAACTGTAAATTTTCCCCATTAATATTTAAGCAATGCCGCAGTAAGTTTGTCAAACTCGACGGCGAGATTTGCAATATGAAATTATAATTGTAAAAATTGAGCACCGTGTAGGTTCCGTAGCATTCTTCTTTATTCGTTTTATTAAAGTTTGAAAGGTGAGATGAAAACATTATAGTTATCTAGTTATACTAATATTTAAAGCTGAAGAGTTTGTTAGTTTGGTTGAACGCGTTTATCTCAGAAAATACTGGTCCAATTTGAAAAAATATTTCAGTGTTAGATAGCCTATTTATAGAGGAAGGCTGTAGGCTACTTTTACCCGGGTGCGCGGAGAAACCGCTGGCGGAAACTAGTTTACAAATAGTTTTGTTTGTAATGTCACCTTTACGATTTTATTTAAGTTAATAACTATACTTCATACGATAGAGCACACATTAATAGAGACGATTTCCCAGGCAGCTTAGTATTTAGATTGCCGTTTTCCCAATTTTCCAACGGTACCCTAAGATTGGGGCCAGTTTGTTAAAGAAAACCAACTGGATACCGTTCAATATAAAGTTTGTATTTCTTATAAAGTGAGGGAAGATGAGCAAATAAGGATTACTTAAGCTGAGACTTTTTTGTGACTATCCAACCAATAACGAGTTTCAGAAGGTTAGCTTAAATATTAAAGGGCGACTTTCCGCATTCAATTTTCCACATACAACTCTCGTCAAATGACTTTACCGGGCCGATATTGTCTAGTAGTAAATAGAAAATGCCCGGGATATACGAGGCTAGTTTTTCAAGCTAGTGTAGCAGTCTAATCCCAGTTAGCTAGCAATCTAGTAGTTCAGATATCATTAAAAAAAAAACTAGCTTTATTTCTTAGCTAGTAAGGTGGAAAAGCTACAAAAGAAAAAGCCTTAAGCCAGGACAGTTTTGAATAGGATGAATCTTTGTTACCTGGTTTGTATACTAGCTAGTTAACAGTAAGTAGGTACATTAGTTTCTGTACTAGTGTTACCTTAAAATAATTAACCTTTTGAAAATATGTTTATATAAGCATATTCGAAGCCAGGTCACAGAGAACCAGCCAGCTTGAGCCTTCTGAATTATCCTTATTTTATGTCTCGGTAGTAATATTTGAAGAGTTCTGAATAAGTTTTGTGTTTTACGAGAACAGTCGAAGACATTTTAACCTTGGTCCATGATTAAAAAGGAAAGTTTCGGTTTTACACCGAGTTTGCTAAGAAAATACATTTCTTTGGGGCACTGACTTTTATTATGTTATTTTAAGGCTGTGTTTTGGAAAACCATTTTGTAGGTTTTGGCCATTTTGAAGATAAAGATCTGCTGTTATTTTTGAAATCATTATTTCAGAGAGAGTTCGGGAGGGCCATCAAATACTCAATCAGGCGTTTTATAATTATAGAAAAAAAACCGGCCAAGTGCGAGTTGGACTCGCGCACGAAGGGTTCCGTACCATTATCTATGAAAAAACACAAACATTTTTCGGACAGCAAAATATAACTTTGTTTTTCATACAAATATATGAATAACAAAGTTATAATTTGCGGTTTTTTTTATTTTTAGTATTTGTTGTTATAGCGGCAATGGAAATACATCATTTGTGAAAATTTCAGCTTTCTAGCTATCACGGTTAATGAGATACAGCGTGGAGACAAACAGACAGACAGACAACGAATTCTTAGTAATAGGGTCCCGTTTTACCCTTCGGGTACGGAACCCTAAAAATACACGGAAGGACAAGGATGATAAGAAAGGAAGTAAAATAATGAAATAAATATATATATGTTTTCCTTTTCCTTAAACATACTTAAAAGCAAGGAAAACCAAAGGAAAATATGTCTCAATAATATTACAAAATAATGTTATGTTTACCCGGATATTTGATTTGTATGCTATTTTCAAGATTTCTTTTTGATGGGCTATCCCTTATTTTTGTTTTAAAATTTAGGAATTCTTTAATTATCGGTGAGATAAACCAGATCTAAACAGTATACGAATTATGTTTTTTTTTTCATAGCAAATAGCCCAAATACAATTGCGGATCCTGAAAATATCACATCACAACATACTATCATCTAATATTATACAGTTCAAATGTTTTTGAATGTTCAGAATCGCATGGAGATCGCGCGGTCCCCACCGTGTCTGAACGAACGAGCCCTTACTCTTTTACTACTTTTGCTCAGAATAACATAAGTATATAAATAACTAGCCGTTTTCCCGCGGTTTCACTCGCGTCCCGTGGGAATTACTGCCCGTACCCGGATAAAATATAGCCTATGTCACTCGTGGATAATGTAGCTTTCGAATGGTGAAAGAATTTTTAAAATCGGTCCAGTAGTTTTTGAGCCTATTCATTACAACCAAACAAACAAACAAACAAACAAAGTTTTCCTCTTTATAATATTATATAGTATATAGTATAGACATAAGTGCAGAAGTAGTTCCTTAGCGGTGCGGGTGAACGCGGACGCGAGGACGGAGCGAAAGGTTAATATTCGATTGGTAAAATTTGACAGATTCGTGTACGTTGACCTGCAGTTGTCTGTACATACTTCATAAATTATAGAAAAAACATAACAGGACGTAGATTAGGACGAAGCTTCAAGATTAAAGAAAAACATTAGAGTAGGTAGATAGAGTGAGTATAAAAAATAATAAATTTATAATATCTAGCTTAGGGGTGATTTATATATTCCCAGTGCGCCATTTTAATATCTTTAATGTAGGAATATTTTAGCTTTTAATGTAAAGACTCTCAGATGAGATAGAAATTTTCAGTTTGGTTGGCAAAGTAAAAGGTGATGCTGATGTAATAACGTTTTTGAGCTGTTCTCTTAGGGTGATAAATTACAGGGAAAAAAATATGGATCTCTACCTATAAGTAGAAAAGATGTTTTAGGATTTTATATTTAGACTAGCTTCCGCCAGCGGTTTCACCCGTTTCCCGAGGGAACTATTTCCCTTACCCGGAAGTAGCCTATATGTTATTCTGATATATAAGCTATATGTCTGCCAAGTTTCATCAAAATCCGTCCAGTGGATCCTGAGATTAGCGNGTTTCACCCGTTTCCCGAGGGAACTATTTCCCTTACCCGGAAGTAGCCTATATGTTATTCTGATATATAAGCTATATGTCTGCCAAGTTTCATCAAAATCCGTCCAGTGGTTCCTGAGATTAGCGTGTGCAAACAGACAAACTTTCAAACATACAAACAGACAATTTTTTTTTCGAATTTTTACTATTTTTCATTTCTTAATAACCCTATATACATATTTTGTTTTGTAAAAATATTTAATGGTTTTGTTATATGATTTCTAACAGTCAATCAATAGGTAAGAAATTTTCAAAAATCATTGATAAGTTTTCGCCAGTGGTTTCACCCGTATACCTACCATAGACAGTGCATCGCTCATTCGGAAATAAAGTAACCTTTAGCCTTCTAAGACAAATGGGCTAAAAAAATCTAACACAAAGAATTTCACAAATCTTTCCTAGTTACCAATTCCAGCAAAAATAAAATAGATAGACGGATGGAGAAATGATAAATAAGTACTTCTGACGCCATTATTCTCAAGTAAAACAAAACAAAGCGATTCACAGCATTAACAATGGCGGCTCT
Source organism: Heliothis virescens (assembly GCA_002382865.2). Classification (NCBI taxonomy): domain Eukaryota; kingdom Metazoa; phylum Arthropoda; class Insecta; order Lepidoptera; family Noctuidae; genus Heliothis; species Heliothis virescens. The sequence goes on from NWSH02000535.1 coordinate 14,754,341, forward strand.
CGATGGTTTCCATAACCCTCACACCACAACATCCTGTGAAATATTCCCGTCACTTTCATACAATGTGGTTGCTTGGTTTTTTATAGGTAAGAAGTATAGAGTTGCAGATCGATATGGCTTTGATTAAATTACTTATGTAGTATTTTTTCTCTTAATAGATGAAGGAATTTAATGTCAATTAATCGAACACGAAAATCGAGGTCTCTAAGCAATTTTATCTAGTAGATGAACTTTCGAAGTATAAAACTGACGAATATTTGTTAAGTAAATAGCTGGACTGCGGCCTCCTCCCAAATGCTGCCGTTAGGCATGTGTTGGTAAGTGCATGACATGACTGAAGGGTATTTATTGAAAGGGTTCATTTTGGACAATGTGGTCTTCTATAATTGGATTCTTCTATAATTCTATTATAAGCCTAGTATGGTCTGGTCATCCATTTTTTGCTACCCTGAACTGACCCTATAAAAATACAACACAGTGAACTTTACCTTCAACTAAGGTTAATCTCTGAATACATGAATTCGAAAGTAAATGCCCAGGTTTTGTTAATACAGTCTCTATAGATCGACACTACACATTCCGTTTCCCACCCCATTAATTCCAAGCCAATAAGTAGTACTAACTATTAACCAATTAGCATCTACTTAGCTCAGTGAAACCGTTTCCCAGATGAGATTAATGCACATACATTATATGCGTTCTGTTGCACATTATTGTAAGGGTTTGTACAGACTGCGCGATCTAATGCGCGCGTAAAGAGTTACGCGTTCACGCCTTTTAAATGAGCCGAAAGGTAGGAGTTGCGTACATTTTAACAACTAGTAGGGCACGGTTGTATGTTTGTAAAACGTGAAAAGGTAAACATGCTTCAAACATTTGCAGTGTCGGAGGATACAAATATTTAAAAAAAAACCTTTTAAATAGTAAAAAGCGTGTGGCAAAGTTATCTTTTTTATCTGCCATCCAACTTACAGGGCATGAGTATTAAAACATAAAGCAACAAAAAATATAACAAACATCATTATTGTACTATGCTCATTTTTTTTTTTTTTTCAATAAATTTATTTTTATTTACACATATTTACAACATTCTAAAAAAAACTTAAAACTAAAAAGCGTCAAAGAATTCCTCCCCGTCGCTGTCGACCGGGAGCGTGCCCAAAAGGCTGGCAGCATTGCCACGCTGGATGGCAATGCTTAGTCTTTGACCAAGGTAAATACTATGCTCATTGATTTTGTATATCAATGACTGCTGCGGAAAAAAATAACGCGCGTCAAGTAATCGTGTGTGAGACCTTTAGTTCAACTCAGTGCCCTATATGTGAGAGTCGTGACCAGAGGTCCGAGTGTAAGTAAACGCTAATCCAAAGGAATTTAACGCTTCAGTTACTATCACCTGATTTCTCCTGAACTATTTGAAAAGCAAAAGGGGAATTTTAATTACTAACATTACAAATGCCAAAGTAACTCTCTCTGTTGCGCATTTAAGCCAAAACTACTCGAGTACAATATAACTCATATCAATTACAAATATTTAAAAACAAAACAAAGGGGTGCAGGTTCAAAAATAAAATTAATATAGTGGTGGAAAATGAAAACAATGATTAATGTATGGACAGTCGAAACGGTTTGCAATCATGTTCAGAATCCTGTTGGGGCTGGCCATGACACGCGCTACCAGAGATGCTGCGCGCTTGAGCATTATACTGTGGAAACAATCTACATGCGCAAGCGCGAACATCGAGGATGCACTGAATTAAATGGAATGAAATTTGGTACACATATAAGTACCTAGTCTAAAGGTTTAGAAAGGACATAGGCCACTTTAGTCTGGAGATGAAAGTAGTTCCCTCGGGAGCCAGGTAACACCGCAGGCAATAGCTAATTGAAAATAAAAAGCACTTTATAATAAATGTTATTATTAAGTATATTATGTTATTATTTTATGTGGAACTATGAACTTATTAATTAAAACTCTTAATGACAATTTTATGAGCCAATAAAAATAAATGTTTTGTAATAAAAAATCAGATATCTAAACATCTCTGTACTCAATTAATGACTCCATAATAAACAGGTAATTAATTACGAATGTTTTGACGCGACAATTTTATAATTATTATTCCATTATTATTTATGACTCAAGTATAAATGTGTCTTGGATTATGAGGCATTTGAACTTTTTTATTACCAATAAAATACTTTTATCCTGCTGTTAAAGACATCATTTAATAAAGGCGAGGAAAAGCATCTTGAGGAAACTTGGACTTCTGAAGTCTGAAGTTGCCAATCAACTTGAATGGTATTAAAGGTTCTCTGTTTGAGAAGAGGGTGATTATAATGAAAGATTTTACTCCTTTGCGAGTATCATCATCATCTGCCTAGCCTTTTCCCAACTATGTTGGGCTCGGCTTCCAGTCTAACCGGATGCAGCTGAGAACCAGTGTTTTACATGGAGCGACTGCCTGTATGATCTCCACAACCCAGTTACCTGGGCAACCTGATACCCATTGGTAAGACTGGTTGTCAGACTTTCTGGCTTTCGACTACCCGTAACAACTGCCAAAGAGGGTCATATGACAGGTTATAAAACAATAATACTAAATGCCCATTTCACAGGTTCCAAGTAATGTTCTATATAGTTATCTGACAGATAAAGCTATAGTAAAGTACCAAGTCAAATTTTAAATACATTTCTATGGCAATTGTCAGATACAAATCTGAAAATTTTGTCTCGAACCTGTAAAACTAGCTATAAAAGTTATAATTATAACGGAGCGAGAAAAATAGGATAAAGTTTCTAGGCCAAACGACAAAGATAATTAATCCAACACTCCCAAAGGAAATCCTAACGACAAAACATACCAATAAGGTTTTTAATAAAAACGTTGGCACGGAAGTGTACGCGTACAAGTTGCTCGAAGCTGTTCCCACGCACTTTCCACCGAGTGTAGTGTTGACTTTATATAATTAATTGGTTACTGGATATGCCTGATAATACGCTACTGTTGGCGTATTTGAAATAATTAGATGGTGTTTTGTAGAGGGAGTATTTTGTTGGCTTTTGTTTTCTAGTTTCTTGGCTCGAAATACTCAAACGTTAAAGTTTGGGTTCTACATAAAATGGTTTCTGTCGCCGAAGCGTGAGTGTGACAGAGGTAAGTTTGACCAGTCTTTAAAATTGAGTGGCGTATTCGGTGTGGCGTGGTAGTATTTGGTCTTTATAGGATTTTGACAGGAATTGGGGGTTTTGTTATATTCTACACGTTAGGTAACATAGCAGTTACTAGGAAAAATATTTTTACCTAGTAAGGAAAAAAATAATTACCTACTTCAAGTTTTTGGTTGCATGATTGATCACTCCAAACAATCCCATCAGCACTTTACCATTCTTAGGAAGTATGAGTACCTACATAATTATATGTATTACATACACGTGTCTATGTAATTATATTTATATGTTCGGTGTCACTGACACCGGATGATCATGTGGAGTTAACTACACAGGATGAGTTAGTTTCCTAACTGTATTGATATTGATTGCTGTTCAATTAATTTTAATTGTATTGCCATTTCTTACCTGAGTAATAAACTCATTTTTAGGCTCCGTCTGTCCGTCCGTCCGTTTGTCACAGCCACTTTGTGTACGCTTTTCGGCAAATTTTATAATATTACCTATATGTATAGGTTTGGAAGTATGCAAGTTAGTTATGTTAACTAAACTACTGAACTAAAGGAGATGAAATTTGGCAAGGAAATATGTTCCTTCGGGATGCAGACGAGATTGCGGGTGAACTGTATTGTGCATCTCTATTATTACATTTTTTTAATAGTTCTAGTATTTCTGTAATTATTTTTATTGATAACTATAATGATAGATTGAAATATAAAATATCCAAATTACTTTTCTCAACAAATACACATTATATTAAGAACTAGCTTCTGCCCGCGACTTCGTACGCGGACCATGTCGCTTATGCCAGCGACAA
>NWSH02000535.1:14758429-14772503 GCA_002382865.2 Heliothis virescens
CAACCCATTGTCGCTGGCATAAGCGACATGGTCCGCGTACGAAGTCGCGGGCAGAAGCTAGTTGAATATAAAATCCAGCTCACAATCTACCCGAACCAATCCATCAGAACCAAACAGAATTCAGATTGCCAACGCATTTCAATCAACGTCGAGACGTCAATCTGACCGCTCACTGTGGACGAGGTGACAATATCTCTCGTACTTTAGGCTTAGACTTCAATAAAGCGGAGCGGTTGGTTGTTTAAGGGTACGGTTCCATTGAGGAGGAGCGGAGCAGAGCGGAGAAGAGCTGTGTCGCGATTCAACAATCCCATGGCTTGAAAGAGAAGAGATGTGGATTTCAAGTCATGTGATTGGTGAATCGCGGCACAGCTCTTCTCCGCTCTGCTCTTCTTCGCCTCAATGGAACTGCACCCTAAAAACTTCTCCGCCCCGCTCGGCTCGGAGTCCAGGCTTTTAGGATGAATAATTATGCTATATAAAATGTTCTCGGAGTTTGAAATCCGCGCCTTGTCCGTGCCTCGTAAGGGCACGGCTCGCTCCCGCTACTATCTAGCATAATTCATCCTTTAGGGTGCAATTCTAATCCATGCGTCTATCGCTCAGCCGACGATCAACGTATGCATTAGTAATCACCGTATGAAAACCAAACCTTCAGTTGATGGCTGCACGAGACTGACACGTTAGATTAGAATTACACTTTTACTTTTAACTTTGCGTTTGGTCTAATTCGCACTTGACATATTCATCATCCATTGCTGCGTATAATTGTATTTTGGTTGTCATAAGTGACCTCATAACTCAACCAAGGATGATCCCCTCTATTTTTGACGAACTCTTTTGCTATTTTTTAAAATAATTATAATTTTGGTGGTATTATTTCGCGTCAGTTCACTTTCGCAATAACGCAACTATGAACTTCGAAGATTGGATCAATATGAATCGCGCGTAAAGTATCACGTGTGTAAACTCCTTTGTAATGGGGCGAACAAACCCGTTTGCTCCGTACTTTTAATTTAATAGCTGTTCTGAGATAATTGTATCATCGTGTCTGGTTTTGGGACTACAGTTCATTTGTAATGCTATAATTGGTCTGGTTATTGAAGAATGTATAAATTGTAAGTCGTGTACTATTGCTAATTGAGTATGAGCTGTATTTTCAGCAGCTAAAAGCTGAGAGGGTGATTTGGGTTGAAACGTTTTTATCATCTTATCTTTATTATTGTAATGCTGAGGAGTTTGTTTATTTAAATGTATTTATTTCAAGTAGTAGTTTGCGCAAAAATAAATGATTTTTATTTCTTTCTTTCTTCTTCTTTAGTTTAGTTCAAGTTGAATATTTTTTGCAGTGTTAACAATGATACTTCTTGTCCATGTGCACCAAGTAGTTCCCATGGAATACGTGTGATACCGCGGGCAGAAGCTAGTTTCATGAATAATTGAATGAATTGGTTTAATGCGCAAATGTGGAGAGTATAATATCTATTAGAGAGAGTATTTATATCACTTTTTTGTTATGATATATATGTTATGGACTAGGTGATTAATGTGGGCATTATTCATAATGTGCGAGCATTATGAATAATATCTAGCTCTATTGGGCTAAGTGATTAACTACTATCTAAACTTCATTATTAATCACATTGCACGGTCATTATTATATTGCTACATGACATTTGGACAGTTTGATAATAAAGCCAAATTTGACGCGGTGCAGGGAGGGAAGAAAGCGTGACACGGTTTGACCAATCAGAGACCGCTATTCAGCATGCGGCTCGTGCGGCGGGCGCTATAGTTTGTGTTTAATTTTGCATTGTAAGCGAATACAGACGAACGCGGATAGGTTTTAATTTCGTAACTCATTGTCCAAAAAATATATAGGTATCCTAGAACATTAGCTGAAAGTTAGGTTTTAATGACAGAAACGAATTGCTGTAAATCCGACTGCACGCAGTCTTGTCTGCCCTACCCCTAGAGTGTAATTCAAAATCGCGTAGGCGCGGAGGGGCGAGGCGGGCCGCGAGTTGAGGAGCAGGTGGTTAGCGTTAAACCTATCTGCGACGATAAACTCGCGTGGGACCGCCGGAGCTCCGCAGCGCCGGAGCCGTGACAGAAATCACGCTTGCTGCAAAAAACTGAAACTTCCACAATGACGTTCCAAGCTTTACAAAATCTGACTGAGTACTTAAATTGTTAAACATTTAGTTTATTTTAAGGAACGTTATAAATGAAAAATTACTAAATAAGTTTGTTTGTAGATATTACTCTGCCCAAAGGGCGATGTACAATATGTAGAATGCCCGGTCAATTAGATTATTTGAATGATTATTATTAAATTGCTCTCTCAGATTGGGCATTTTTCATAATGACCGGGCATTATGTATAATGCAAAATTTCTCATTTGGTCCACAACATATACAGTAATCTCACACAAAAAACCCCTTCAAAATCTTAAAGTACCGAGAAAATACGACAAGAAAACTCACAGTAGCCTTAAACACCGCTTAGCTGCTGTGAAAAAAATAATTGCTATGTTAAACCAAGTGCGAATTACCATGGCAAACGACTTGAGATTCATATTTAAATAATTCACTGCCCCACTGGACTTTACACTGCTTTTGAACAACGTTTTACTTAACGGTAGCGGGGACAAGAGTCGAAGTTCAGACTTAATGAAGCGAGTGTTATTTGCCAACTGAATTATTTTATATGTGGGATCTAAGCAACTTGGTGCTGTGTATAAAGTACGATTCTGTAGTACAATTAGCTCATTCCAAATCTTTTAAACGTGTGAACTGCAGGTGTAATCATCGTGAGCTACCAGATCAACGAGGCAGTTCTCCTAATGAATTGCATATTTCAAATTTTGTTGTGTTAATGACTATTTAAAGAAAAAACTAATAAGGTTTTAGTAAATAATGCAATTTAATAATACAGATTTTATAGTATACATAGTAGTCATAAGTACCGAAAAGATGAAGTGATTTATTTTTGGTATATTTGGCAGTAAATTGCCCTTCAGATAAATAGTTTTCTAACTTTAGAAGCCTGATGTAAAAGCTATAATGTTATTGTCACGTCGACGCTAGACTGAAATCTAGTAACAAAGTTAGGCCTGTAACTTTAGTTCCATTAGATGACCTAGAATTTCAGCCTGTGGGTTTGTTTGAATAGATAGAAAATGAATAGATCGCAAAGCAATGCTAGAACAAATTACATTTGAGTTCGAAATAGTAGTGTATGGATAAAAAATATGGAGAAGAATAGAGATCCTGAAAAACTATGGTAGAATAAAAATGGTAATATGTTTATAAAAGTTAGGAGTTATTAATTTAGTTTTCAGAAGACGATATAGTAGATAACAGACCTGAATTAATTACAACTATTGGCCCGCCCCGGCTCTGCCCGATGTACGTATACGCACGTAATGTAATCTCATGCATGACTATTAGTAAAAATGCATAAAAATCAGAGCACCAGTCATTGAATCGTATCGCAAACAATTAGACTAACAACGAAGATAGACTTTGTATCATAAAATGAAGTGTTATAGACGTGTCTTTAGCTTGATGCTTGTACTCCCGCAGGCATAATGTAACACGGTGTAACTTTCTAAATAAAAACTGAAGTATTTATCAATAGGCACTGAGACTGCGTCGATATAGGCTTTAGATAAGATTGTATCACTTGTTTCTTGTCTCACTAAAGTATTATAACATTCAGTGGTTTTTGTTTTAATAACTTGGAGCATAGACTGAGCTTTCACACTTGGATTTTCCGCTTGGTTTTTCTAAGAGCAACACATTCCGCGCGAAAGGTTTCTTGCCGTATTTCAGCTGTCATCGTTACACATGCCGAAAAAACGAGCGGAAAATCTGCTTTAGTAGTGTGAAAGCACCGATATCAAAGTCAAAGTCATAAGTAATTTTTTTTATTTCAAGTAGACCTATTACAGGTTCTTATGAAAAGTCAAGCTAGTTGCACGGTTCCAAGGAGTAGGTCTCATGGATAAGAACCGGCAAGAAACTCCATGGACACACTTTTAAAATAACTAGGTATCTTGTACAAAAATAATTTCAAAATAATATCGTCCAGGATCTGTTGTTTTTTAGATTAGATCAAAATGGTAACTGTAAAATGGCTCATATCACTATGTGTTAATGTTAAAAAATATTTTGTGTGTGCGAGTTGCTGGTTATTCTCCTTAAAAATCCAACAAAAAGCTATTTAAATACGACCTTAAACTTTAAAAACACTTAACAAATTCTTTAAAATTGTCTTCCTTCCTATAAAACCCAGCTCTGGAAGTTTTCACATATTTTCAGTTAATGTCACAACTTCCTACTAGTTGAGTTTTAAATGCGGGTAATGTCCTGTGAGTAACTGAATAGTGAGTAATAAGTGCCGGGAACCGTTATATATTACTTAATCATGAACCTGTGGCGCCTCTCATCTATACTCATGTGTAAAGGTAAATCGTTTGTTTGTCTGTTTGTCCACTAGCTACCGATTCATCGTGTGCCTAGCCTTTTTCCAACAGGGGTCGGCCTTCAGTCTTACCAAATGCTGCTGAATATCAGTATTTTTTATAGAGTGTCCGCCTATCTGACCTCCTCCCCAACCCTGTTACCCAGGCATCCCAATACCCCATTCTAAGACTGATTATCAGATTTTCTGGTTTCTGACTACCTGTAACAACTACCTAAGATGTTACGGGTGTTCAAATGACGGTCGAAATAGCAACAGATAGACAGCCAATTTAACGTGCCTTCCGAAACACAGAGTCTGAGGAACTCGTCATGAGAAGATGGTTGTCCCTTCACGGACTGACCTCGTCACAGAGCGGGTGAAACTGCGGGACCAAACTTGTACATTATACGTATTCATTAAGGATGTTCAATTGTCTATCAATGAACGGTTTGTGGTCGGTTTCCATACTGAAGTACGAGCGGTTGTGCTTACTAATGGTAACATAATTATAGAACAGACGACAGCAGGTCCACGTATACGAATCTGTAAAATTTTACTAATTTAGCATTAACCTACCCCCATCGCGATAAGGTTGAAAATTTATTGAAGAAATTTGACAGATTGTGGTAACTTGATGTGCTGTCGTCTGTACCTATTGCGTCGAAGCTAGTTGAACTATCATTAAAATAACAATTAATGAATTAGATAACTGTAACAGTTTAGCAGTAAAGAAACACGTGATATGATTTTTACACAAAGAGTTGCGGTTACTTACACTAACTAAGATAATTTTATCTTCATTTAGAGAGCATTAACACCTATACGTATATAATTATTTTTTCTACTAGAATAGGAGTGAAAATGTGGTAAGAGCTACATGAAAAAAATGCATACAACCATAAACACTCACGCACACAAGCAAAGGCCACATAAAAATAATAAATCAACACAACACAACGAAAGCGCCCAGTGTACCAACAACTACTCATTATGGACAAAAATTTTATGCAATTTTTAATTCTTTCTCAGAGATGCGTGAGTTATTAGGGCGGGGAATATCCATTATAATCCGGTTCAATGCGGTTTGAAGCAGAATTTTGTTTTTTATTTGCTATTTGGGCCTATCGTGTACTTTTTAAATGTTGAAGCTGGTAATAACGGTACAATTGATGGTAAAATGTTACTAGAATGGAAAAATATAATGTAGGATAAGCCTTGTAGGTACAGACCACAGCACATTAACCTACCGCAATCTGCCAAATTTCTTCAATAGATTTTCAACCTTATCACAATAGTGGAAGGTTACTGTTAGATTGGTGAAATTTGATAGATTCGGGTAGGTTGACCTGCTGTCGTCTGTACCAAATAAACAAAATAAAATATGCTTCAGTATCTACAGCCTATACTGACATAATGAAGAGGATTTTTTTGATTGTATATTTGCACCCGGGTGAGATGGTCTACATTTTGTCTGGATACGGGAAGAAGTTCTCCCAGGACACGGGTGAAATCGAGGATAACATCTAGTTTTAGATACAGTTGGTTATTAGGTGCATGATCCATTTATCAAAGTCCAATACCTTGACTTCAAATACCATTATTTGCCAAACTTTATTATTTTCATCCAATTAACTACTGACGCATCACATTTAAAACCACGACGTGTTTCCTCAATAACAAAAGAAAGTAGCTAAAACAAAAAGATTGGAGTTCCTGCTTTGCATTTCCTTAGCACTTGGTAATATGGATGCATATATGCACACGTTTGAAAACAAACATGATTATGCAGTGCATAATTTGCCACCGTGTTTATGTTAGGCTACAATAACTTTCAGCTGCATACATTAAATTTGAAGGTGCCTTTTGAACTGTGAAATGCTGGACTGCTGGCTCTAAGATATGAAGGTGCTATTATTATAAGTTCTTGTTGTTCTTCTGCCCTGTTCTCAAGTTATTTAGATATGGAGTAATAAACTTCCTTTTATCTCTTTCATCGTCATAGTTACATCCACTCACTTCTTATTCATGCTATAGTTAAGGTAATCGATCTTTCTTTTTCTTGCTCCACCTCTGCCTCTTAATACTTCACATTCACACTTAAAACTCTTTGTAGCATGTCATTTTACAAATATTGGTCACCCTGACCATCTTCTGATTTACCAGTACCCACGGAAACTCTCAAATTGAATACAAAATTTAACACAACAAGCTGTTTTCTGCGGTTTCACTCGCGTCCTGAATGAACTATTTCCCACACTCGGCTAAAAGTAGCATCAGTAAGCCCTTGCTCAGGCCCTAGACCAAAATCCCTTTAAATAGGTTCAGATTTTGGCGTAAAACCCAGACAGACAGAATTACTTTCGCATATACGGTATTAGTACCTAAGGATATTTCTTTAACATCCTCTTAAATATGAATTACCGCCCCGTACGTAAAGTATAAATAAATCGTTATCGGAAGAGAGAATGTCATATTTATAAACGAGATTATTATCGCTATAAAGGATGTGGTGAACAACCGATTAAAGATTGTAATCGCAGGGGAAAGGCGATCAAGAGTCCATAAAATTGACGACCCGTAGCGCGGTGAGAGAACCTGCCCACTGAGAAATAAGCTTTTTTTAAATGAAGACTATAAGTCACATTGAAAAGGAAATCATTACTTGCTTACTTACAGTTATTGTAAAGACTGAATCATATCGATCAGAAATAGACATTGAGAAAAGCTGAGTACCAGTGTTTTATATTGAGGGATTATCTGACCTCCTCAACCCAGTTATCTGAGCCACCTGATACCCCTTATCAAGTCTGGTTGTCAGGCTTTTTGGCTTCTGACTACCCGTTTCGACTGCCAAAGATATTCATCCATCCACGGTTAGATCGCGCCAATTGTTGCTTAACCTTGCATTCTACCTTTACATTATAAACAATTGTCGGAACATATGAAACCCAGTTCAAACTTCAATATTTTTGAATATTCAATCTCATAACAAAATTTTCTAATGGTGTACTTAACGAACGGGTTTAAACGGAAGTTTATGAGTTATTATGCTGAGGTCACAAACACTTGACTATAAGCGTTTTGAGAAAACAAATATTTTAATGAAAACTACCTTCATTTGCTGTTAGGTAAACATGTTTGATTCGTTTGCTGGATGTTTGTAAATAAAAAGCAATTTCTACAAAATCATCGATAAAAACAATACGAGAAGTAACTTTTAGGATAGGAATAATGTTTAATTTTATTTTTACAAAAATGTGTGCTTCTTCAATGATATTAAATTTTCATGCGTCTAAAACACAGGACCAACTGCAATCACCTAACGAAGATTTTTTCTAACAACAGTAGTCAAATAATTTGAATCAATGCTAGAACATTACATTGCTTACAATTTAAATACGCTTGTATGTTTCTTAGTAGAATAATAATCTGTAAAAACAGGGGCTAATCCCAAGGCCACGCCTTCGAAGACCGAATATAAATTACGATAGATCCCCTGGGCGTGTCAACTGTCAGTTTCATACGCATGCTTTTGAATACGTCTATTTCTTAAGAAAAAAAAACATTTAATACAAATCCAATTTACTTTCATAAACGTAGGGAGATCATTTTGTAACTGTTCCTGATCAACCCTAGGCTGTAAAATTTTCGATTTTCCTAACATATAAATTCCGCAGGTTTCCCCCGAAGGGGAAAAGGTTGCGCCCCGCCATCCGCGCAACCCTGTAGAGCTCGTCACCTTACTGGTCGCTCTTCCACCCGCTAGAGGGCCATGCATTACTTTTATTATAAGTTCCGTCTAATAAGAACTAAGGGAAGGGGTGGGCGGAACATCAGCAAATCAAATCAGACTAAACATGCAGAGTACAAATATAACTAATAATCTAATAGAGAGTGAGAGGAGTAGCAAACCTATCCGGACATAATAAGGATACATAGAGCTTGCGTTATTTATGACAATAGAATACGGTGTGTAATAATGGTATATTCCCAGATTAGTGACGTGAGGCCACCATAGGGCGGCTGTCGCGTCGTACGTGTACGGTTAGGGCTAACATAGAAGATCCTAGTCGTCACGTTCCCTAGACATAAAATACCTTGCCCAATCCTAAGACAGCGTACTGCGAAGTACTCTACCATTGAGCGAGATAAGTTTCCAATTGGAATGGACACGCATCAATAATAGATTCCCATTACGGACCTATTCACCCATTGCAAAGTTTAAACTAGCGCAAGCGCAGTGTATGGTCGGTCGGTGGTAGTTATCTCTATGAATACACCTGGTATACACCGAAGTGGTATTTCGTCACTTCCTCTTCCTTAATCTCCCCAGTCGTGGCGGCTTAGGCGAGTATTTCATCGGCCGTACCTCTCCATTTTCTGTGTTTCGCCAACATCACAAAATCAGTCAGAGACCCAGGGGGTCGAATGCGTGATGACAAGACACAGTGCCTAGCGTCCATTAGGACGGGACTATTGGTTTGGTTTGGGGAAGTTAGTGAAGCCTACCCCCGCTCCCTGGAAGAGTGCGTACAACAAATGCAAGACAGAGGAAACTGCCGGTTTGTCAGTCCATGAGAAGTAACTGTAACTAACGTTTGGTTCGTTTGTATTCCGTTTTGGAATAAAGTATTTTCATAATGACGTAACATAAAGCATACGGCCAGAGCCATATCATAGTGGTAAATAGAGATCTGTCAATACGGTTCTGCCTTCCAATTGTGTATTCGATTTGTGATTGCCCTAGTCCACGGCAAGGGTGCGGGTGTGTAAATGTGTCATTAATGGAAGTGTAGTAGAAGGCCTTCCCCGTTTCCCTATAACCAAACGCAGGTCTAAGATACCTCAATGTAGTCAGAAGAAAATATATAGATAGATTGTATAGAAGCACATTATGTACAACAGCAAGGCTTAGTAATCTTACGCTTACGCAATTGCACAGTATCATTACGCTTATTGCCATGTTTTGTTTTACGCTTTGCGATAAATACAATTTGTTACAAGTATCAAAAGAGATACAAGATACAGCCTCGGGATGTCAGTCACGGTCTTTGGTACGCCTGGAGTAGATGTTTAATAATAAGGATCACTCACCAGGTAGCAGCTCATAGTAAATTGTATTTGTCTTACTCAAAGCACCATCGCCAGACTCGATACTCACTCATTCTTCTAATTATCACTCACTTGATACAACTATTCTAACTTATTTCGTGCTAGGTACTATTTCTGGTACAAGTCTGACTAACTCTGACTGCCTAGTAATCAAGTACTCGTCTACTTCACGACCCGACACTGACTGTCCCGTCTTCAGTTACCTGAAAACCCTTGTGGGCTGCTATCCCTTCCTACATATTTTCAAGTCCCGCTATCAGCGTCAACTTGACTCTGTTCTTAAGGTTCAGTTTTGCACGTAATTACTTATTCGTTTCATGATAGATTTATTAGTATTTTTTTGTGTGTGGACCTTTTCAATTGTTTCTAAAAAGGTCATCGCGCAAGTGCACCCCGTGGCGCGTTGCATTTCCTTATCGCCGTCTCTCAATTGCCTGAGGGCGTTAAGTGGTCTACACATGTAGCACTTGTATTCAACACTTTTTGCTAGCGAATGTTTGGTAAATTATTGTTCATAAAATATAAAATTAATGGTTTGCTAAGAGGCCCGTCATCGTGGCGCCTTACAATATAATAAGTGTTTTAACCGACTGCGCAAGAAGGAGGGTTATGTTTTGTATCTATCAATTAATAGGGTAGGTACCTGACGACAGTCACAATTTATAAATGAGAGGATTACCTGGAAGATGCAACTGAATTTAAGCTAACTTCGAAAACTGTCAACAAAAATTGTATGGACAAAAAAAACTTACTGTACCAATAGGCTAAGGCTCAATCCAAAAATCCTAGATAGAACATAAACTCACCCAAAAAATAAATATCTACACGCACTTGAACATAAATCACAAACACATACACAGCACAACCGGCGCGTACGCAACGAATCAATTTTCAGATCACGGCAGTGCGCGCGCACTTCGGGGAAGGCGTGCGTGTGACGCGCGCGCTCGCTCCCTACTGTTCAAAGTTGGCGTCGATAGACCGATTCTAGAAATTGGACTGATTGGTTCTTCGATTTTCAAATTTTGAAATGTGAACTTCTTTTTTTTTGCTGTTTGTAATTGGAACAGTTTTGTAATTTTTCCTAATATTTTTTTATTGCAGCGGCAAGTTGGTGTTTTAATAATATTTACAATTAATTATTTATTTATTAGTTACTAATCACTCAAATATTGTCGAAAATGAATATCGTAGCTTATGTAGTCTTGCACCGTTATTGTAACGATTTTATTATTTTGCCGTAAATCCTTTACACAGAGTAAAAAACATTATCTCTCAGTTACCTTTTGTTTACAGATTTACAAAAGCGCGACACAAAAAACTAGACACATGTGTGTCTAAACAAAAACAAAACACAAGTTATACTGCCAAACAGACCGCTTATGATGCTTCTACTAACTTTTTTCTACATTTTATTATTCCGGACGGACGTTACACTGTGTGAATATCCTGAGTGCACACTGAACGGTAACGCTCCGTGGCGTGGATAAAAAACTCTTTTTAGATTTTTTTTAAACTTTTTATGGTTTTCGGACATAGATTTTTTTTTTGTGCGGAAATATGGCCAGTGGGCTGTTGACAGGACATGTGCGACTTTGTAAAAGATATTTTTTTTGGTTTCCCTGTCAAATATGTTTTAAAGAGACTTTTTTTATAAGGTCGTCTGTCACATGGCTGCGTTTGAAGTATAGTATTATATAGTCGCATTTTTGTAAATGAATATAGTAAATGAAATTGAAGGCTTTTTGGGTTGTGAGATCAACATAATTCATTATCCTCCTGCTATTATCCTAATTCTACTTATGTATCGCGCAACAGTTTCTTACTCTCCTATCTGCCATCGTATCACAAGTAATTCTTTCTAGACATATCGACTTTCACACTATCCATCCATGGTTTCTTTGGTAAATTTACGAAAAAAAAATACACATTTTGCCGTAGCCATGTTTTAAATTTTAAATGATCCTATGTTACAAATATATCGTAAAAATAACACCCATTTGTTGATTATTAAAAGAAATGGTTCTTGCATCTGTCTAGCGGTTACAAGTGACAATACAGAAATGCGTGAGAGATGGTTTTTCCTATAAAATTCTTTAGCGTGATTGCAGTTCCTATGACACAGCTTTTATTGAGAAATCGCTTATATACAGTTTATAGCATTGTTAACGTTTAATTGAATGAGGAATAGCACCTAAGTAATGGTTACTATAGAAACGGTTACGGTGATATGTAAGCTTTATAGCCAGGTGTGATAATAAGTAACGGGATACGATTTAAAACCAAGAGAAAAAACCAAAAAAAAACTATATTTGCATATATCTGACCATCAGTTCCTGATATACCCTTGGAGATAGGCGACGTAGTTAAGGATGATGGCCAAAAATTTCCAGAAGACCTAAAGAACATTTTTTTAAATTTTCACTCATTTTGGTACAATTTGCACCGACTGCGTCCCCAGTAGATAATACAAAAAAAACTAATGAACTGATTTGTATGTGCAGTGCAAGTAATCGGCGCTAGCGCACGACTGACTCATTTAGCATATTACGTCACTTTTTACTAAAAATAGTCACAGGTTCACTTCCGTGCGTTTCAAAAGGATTTTATGCACTGGACCACTGCCGGTTTTACAAAAAAAAAAAATCGGTAGATGTTTTCCTTATGTTTTGAGGTCTGATGTACTATTTGAGATGTTTTTGTGAGGCTTTTTAATTTTTTTCAATTTATTTTCGAGGATTTTCCTAACACTATAGAGGTTAGTGGGGAATTGGGGGTGTGGTTGGTTGGTGACTTATTTCCCAAATCATCTGGTTTAGAACAGCTCTGCAAGGACGTTTTCAGGTCAAGAAAGAAAGTACGGACATTCCCAAAAACCCCATGACTTTTGATACTTACATAAATGAACTGAATATTCTAATCGAGAGAGCCTATCAACAACTTCAAATTGAATTTTCAACTTTTCAAATTATTGTACAACACACTGCCGAATTAAATAGAAACTTTTTATTTGATTTTCGATAAAAGAAAAAACATCTCCTATAGATAAATATAACAAATTTGATTTCCACAAAAAGTTATGATTGAATTTTTAACTTATTTAACTTTAGCGCTTTTTGCCAGAATTTTTGAAGTGTGAAAAAAAATACTTATAATAAAATTTGTGCTTCTTCGATGAATAGTTTTCTGAATTATACAATTTATCATTTTAAGGGCGGTAGACAATAAATCCCTTATCTCCTCTCTTCGGAACTGTTCATGAAGGGGTGTTACTATTTTTAGCTAAAACACATGGCTTACGTTTTTACTGACTGAAAACCGTGGGAATGTAACCTAAATGTTTGGTTTTTTATTAGGGGTAGCGTCCGTTTGTCTTTCAAAATAAGCTCTAAAAATGCTGACCTTGAAATAGAAAAACTGACCTCGGGCAAACCCAAAACGGGGTGCTAGAGAGTGTCAATTATATTATAGTCACATTCTATCTTTACGTACTTACATCTTGGGTTCAGCCTTTCTTAATAAGGTTTTTGATACCTCCAAGGTCAGTAGAAAATTAATTCATCCTTTTATCTCAAGTTACTCATTATATATTAAGAGCAAAAGGTTCAGTTACTGATATAGTGCGGGTCTTGTGAAATTAGGACGAAAAGATAATTAAGCTGAGGAGGGATTATACTTTACTCATTTTGATTTAGGACTTCACGTAAGTATTTCATCCCTTAAGTTTCCTTATGTACGATGTTGGGGTCAACTTCTGGTCTAATTCGATCTGACTTCGTATCTAACCCAGTTATAGTTCGCGCCAAATATCGTCTTACAGTTTTTTGGTTTAAATGAGTCCGATAACCCTAGAGGGCAATATAGTACGATAGCTGTGAACTGCAGAAAAGGGGCGGTGGCTTAGCAATCCCGAAGTTAGCCAAGTACTTAACGCCTCATGCGTGCGCAGTAGTGTTTAGTTAATATTTTTTTAACTGTTATGAAGTCAATTCTAGCCAACTTCGGGCAAGCAAAGCTTTTCGACAATATTTCTACGAACAAATGAACATGAAGTCAAACCTCTGCAATACTCTTGATTGGTAAGACTAGATGTCACACTATCTGGCTTCTGACTCCCTGTAACGATGGTCATACATTTGCAATATAAGATTTTCTCCTAACAAACTTCTTCTGAAACACATCATTTTTAATTTTGTTAAATAGCTTTAACTTTCTTACAACACTATAAATTACAATTAAACTGATAACAATTCTAATAAAAAAGCTAAAACACAAAACTAAAAATGTTGCAATATTGAGGGGATCTTTCACATGATACAGATTTGGGGGCACGGCAGTGCCCCCGCCAAGTCGAGCGCAAAGCAAACACTGCCGTACCATCCTTTACTGGAACCATTTCGACGCATTTTCAGGCCTCTGTTTGAGAACCTCTGGATAATACCAGAACGCCGAAATTTTCATCATCCAGAAAGCTATAATCACATACGTAAAA
>NWSH02000535.1:14772721-14783867 GCA_002382865.2 Heliothis virescens
TATTTTCGACACTCACTCACTCATGATCATCAAAATAGATCTAGTACTTGCAATAAAGTCAGAGAGCTGATATTTGGAATAGAGGTAGGATTTAATGACCACATAAAGGGAAAACTACAAAAACTAGGATAATCGAAGATCTGGAGTACCTGGTGACCCTGTTTAGAAAACAGAAGAGCCCAACCAAACTATTACAGATATCAACATATCACCTTAGGTTGATGTCAATAAGCTCATGTTTCTACAAAAAGAAGTGAAATCCCACCAAAAACATTCTGTAAAAAACTAGCCAATTCTCGCTGAAGCTGCTTTGTTTATATTCTAAAAAGTAATGAAATCTAGACAAAGTCGTGCTGAGTCTTAGGTTTCTTACTGCGATTTTTTTACTGCAACAGTTAATGTGATATGACTGGCCGTTGAACATTCTTTATAAGTAATTGGGTACAAGTCAACGGCTAATTATATAACATTAACTGTTATAGTAAAGAAATCGCCGTTAAAATCCTTAGACTCAGCACGACTTTGTCTAGATTTCATTACTTTTTAGAGATAAACAAGCAGTTTCAGCGAGAATTGGCTAGTTTTTTACAGAATGTTTTTGGTGNCTGTTGCAGTAAAAAAATCGCAGTAAGAAACCTAAGACTCAGCACGACTTTGTCTAGATTTCATTACTTTTTAGAGATAAACAAGCAGTTCCATAGAGACTTGGCTAGTTTTTTACAGTATGTTTTTGGTGGGATACATATTTTCAAAGAGTGCCTTTTCTCTAAGATTGACTGCCCCAACGTGTCCTAACCTACTGCCAAGAATGTATCACATTGACTGGCACCAGACCGAACCAATCCTTTCCCATAGCAATAAACCATTCACGTTTTATTCAGATTAGCAAGAAAACAAGCATTTTTATTACATTTTCTATGAAACTTTATCGAAAACTCGATTGCTTATTGAATACCAAATATGACAAGTTGTTTAAATAAACGTCCTTTGGCAAAGGATAGTGAACCTTAAAGTGATAGGTATAGGGTACAGAATTGAGGTTTGGTCGGCTTTTAATATCGAACTTGTTGATGTAATAGAGAAGTACAGAAAGGAAAGTTTCAATCAATAGGCAGTACTCATAGAGATAGCATAAGCAATATTAGAAAATAATGGAGATCGTTTGATGGTAGGCAGATAAATACAGGACTCAGTTTTCCAATAAATTGACTTTTGGGGTACAGTCGGCCAATATTTGTATAGTATTGTGCAGTATCTCAAATTGTCCTGCAGTATACCGATTTATGTTGTAGCTTTCACCACATTTCTGTACAAACTTCTTTGTGCATCCAGATAAAGAGTATCCTATAGTCTTCCTCGATAAATGGGCTGTATAATACTGAAAGATTTTTTTTATCGGATCAGTAGTTCTTGAGATTAGCGCGGTAAGTGTAGATTGTCTTCCAATATTATCACCATTTCTACCGTCCCGTACACAGGTTCCAGTTAAAGTTCTAAATAGCTATCTGACGGAGTATAGTTTTAGCTACAGTTTTTTTTATGACTACTATTCAAGGTATTATGTGTCAGATCTATCGATCTAGAATTTTATCAGGAATATACGGGTCCTAATTATAATTCAGAATGGAACTTCTGTGTCTACCTGGCATATCGGTCCGCATATGGCACAGTGACATGAAAGGGACTCACGCCTGCAAGGTCAAAGCTTCCCACACTTCCCGACATAGAGATTTTTTTATTTTTTTCTGTGCCATACATGCGTGCATGTGCCAAATGATTGAAACCTGCCTTTTGTTCTTTATTTCGGGTTTTTGCTGGATTTGTAAAGGCCAGTTGGGAAATTGCTTCTGTATAAAAGTGGGGTTGCGAAATATACACACTATATATTTTGCTGGTTTGTGATTAGTATCAAATATCTAATATAAGATTGAATTAAAACTGAGGATTATATCTATACTTGTTGATGTTATGAAGGTAAAGAGTTTTTTCGTTGGTTTCCTTGAACGTGAATCTAACTGCTGTTGCGATTTGAGAAATTCTTTCAGTGTTAGATAGCCCATTTTCGTGGATGGCTATAGTCTACTTTTAGGGACTACACACACTTATTCAGCTCCATTCGCGTTTCGCTGAACGATTTTGGTCACACTTATTCAGCTCTGCTTCTTTCAGCCGCGTACAGCAGCTAAGAGTGTTATCTCCGCTAAAATGCTTCTATCTATTTCTTACGGCGCACACTGGGGATTTTTGTATAGAGATGCGGAAAAAAGTAAATATCTCCAAAAATATATCTTATCCTGTTGCGCGGAGAAGTTCCGCCAGGACGCTGATGAAATCGCTTGCGGTAGGTAATTTTTAATAATTTCGGACTTTAGATATTTTGAAGTGCTAATAAGCGCGGAAACTTATGTAATCAAAGTAAGCCGTCTCCCATCCAAGGATCGAGTCTAGCAGACCCAACTAGCTTTTGTATAAAATGCTGGCTATCTAATGAATTAATTAGACAAACTTACAGGCCATTAATTAGGTTCCTTATCCACACAGTTGTGACGTCATTATCTCGGTAGTTTGGATTCAATTACGTCATTGTGAGCGAGGCACGGTGGTATATACTATATTAGTTATAGTGAGACCAGTTAGTACTAATTACCTACTGTTAATAGCGTCTATGAAGTCCTTTAAGATAATTAACACTGTTTTGTTGATTAAGTTTTTTTTTACCTGACTGCTAATAAGGGGTATGTTCTTGTCTCTTGTAGAAATTCTATACTAATATTATAAAGTTTGCTGTAACTAGCTAATACAGGAACTATTGGACTGGTTTGAAAAAATCTTACTGTGTTAAATGTTTATTTTTCGAGGAAGGTTATAATATGTAGATTACTTTTTAACGAGTGCGCGAGTAGTTAAACTACACCTTAATCTAATAAATGTATTTTGTATATGGAGTATGGAAGTGCACACATTATGCAGATAGTGTGACGCTCGATTCAGGGCGTATACACCACGTAGAATTATTTTAATTAGTTTGTAGGTCTTTTAATTTAGGTACTATGGATTTAAGTATCTGAAATAAACCTTATTATTATTATTATTTTGTATGTGTTCTGCCATGCCACGGGACTACAGAGTCCCGGAATTTTGAAAGGCGAATGTGGGGCCGAAGCCAACACGCTGAAACCCTTTTGAGACAACTTTAATGAGATGGTGATACAAAAACCGACGATTATCCCTGTATACACTATAGAAATGTACCTATTACGCTTTGGTACAAATACCTATCGGCCGACTTCATACTAAACTGTCGGCCAACTTTTTACAGCCGACAGATTAGTCGGCAGTCTCCAGGTACTCAAAAAATATTCAATGCTAAAACCTACTCAATCTTTTATAAACCCAATATGAACAGCGCATGTTACACGTCATGTACCGTCAGTACACTCGCGTGCATTATTCGCGGGCGCCGCGAGCTCCGTCGAAATTAATTACTAGCGCCACACAATGGACTTATGACGTCACATTTAATGGCTGTGGACTGAGGATGTTACCGGATTACATCTCGTAGTTGGTTGGCGGATATGTTAACAGATTTGTCACGGATATAAGATAATTAAGTGTTGCCTGATGTGTAATTTAAGCTCAAAGTATGTGGTTTTATGAAATCAGAATCAAAAAGCATTTATTCAAAGTAGGCGTATAATCAGCACTATTTGAAGGTCAAGTTTACAAAAGACAGCCCCAAAAACGCCCGCCCTTCACCACTTCCTATGTGTTTTGGCTGGGAAGAAGAAATGGTGGAACAAACTCCCCAGCATAGTCTTTGGTTATAAGGTTCTACCAGCGCTGTCATGCTAGTCGATTTTCCGCGCGACACCGCTTAGATCGTACGGGCATTGTAAACTAACTATTGACAAATACCGGTACAAAACATGCCGTCGAACGACACGACAGATTTTTCCGCTCGGAATGTGTTATATTACGTAATTACCTACGAAATGCTGAAGGGCCATGCCATATAATAAGGACCAAAATGACCCAAACGTAGGTATATTGCTTCATACATGTACATCATTAATCACAAACCATCAGACAAATAGGCTATAGAATAAAAATAAAAGCCTTGATAGCGTGAGTGGGGCAACTTAAAAGAACTATAGAACACCATGGGCCTATAAAAGTAATTTTACGAGCGATATAAATGAGGCTCGCGTCTAGACCGATGTGGAACTGTGATGAAGTGGAACTATACGCCTTTTTAACCAACGTAAAAAAGGAGAAATGTATCAAGTGATTTGTACGTATGTATTTATGAAGAAATTACTGCTTACATGTCGGTTTCGATCGATCGTTTCAATTCAATCAATCATTTTTTTTCCAAGACACGTTTGACCCATTTTTTTGCAATTTAGTGTATTTGAGAAATTCATTTTGCCCCTGCAAAAAAGTATTGATACACTCTATTGTATAAGAAACCTAACATAACTTGTATCCGCAGTTGGATATCATTGGTTTCGGTCAAGGGCGAGTCGTAACAGTATATTATGACGTTTTAGTGGAGCACCGTCATAAAATATCCGCCGACGGATATTATCATATTGAGATGGAAATTGACTGAGTTGCGACCAATCCGCTGCTCTATAGAGCTACATACTCGTATATTTACAGACGACAGCATAACAGTTATTTCAATCTGTCTTTCTTCAATAGATTTTCAAGCTAATCATAACAGTGGAAGACTAATGTTTGATTGGAATTTTTTTATTGATTCGGGTAAGTTTACCTGCTGACTTCTGTACTAGATATTATTGCAGCTATGGTGGCTTTAGGGAACTGTAGTGAGCCCAAGCCTTTAAGAAGATTGTATTGGTTCAGTCTGAATTCAATTTGTGTTCTCGGTTTAAGTAACAGCCGCACTTATCAATCCATCATAATATGGTTAATCATGTGATCGATCGACAAGTGTAGCTGCTGGATGCGGTCGATCCGTTAATGGGTATGTCATGATGAGTTCCTCAGTATATCAGAAGGCTCTTGGTGGCTGTATCTTGGTAGTTCGTGACTGCCATCTTTAGCAGTTACGGTAGTCGACCAGTCTTTCCGATGGGTATCGGGTCACTCAGGTAATGTACGAAATGCCAGCGTTTGTTCACTGCAGTCATTGTCAAAATTCTACGTGAGAGGACACCAGGCTGATTTGAGAAAACTTCGACACAAGAAGAGATTAGCGCTGTCAAACAAATAATCTCTTCATCTTTACAGCATTAGAATAGATTTAAGTCGATGGTTTATAGAAAACGTTGATAGAAAATCATTATATTATTAACTGCATCTAATAAAACTGGGAGCTGACCCATTCCTTCTACGGTACAACCGAGGCGGATCCTACCAGACTCACTATTTGACAGTTCAATGGTCTATCTATCCAGTAGACTTTCACTTCGCCCATATAAGCGAAAGCTAAAGCACTATAAACATTTCGTTTAGCAGAATGCTAAATAAGTTGGATAAAAATAAATACGAGTAGCTTTCAAAAGTAGGGAAATGTAATCAGGACATAGACTTGGTATTAAGGCCCATTTACGCGTTGAGATTTCATTGCCATTTTATTGCAGGAATATTTGACAGGCGACCATTTACCTATTGCACGATAACGTTTATACAGTGCAAGTAGCATGTTGCTGCAATAAAATGGCAAGCAACGGGTAATGAAATCGCAATGTGTAAACGGGCCTTTAGAGGCGGTATAAGAATTGGTAATCGCACGACACGCACCACAATGGTTCCATGTTAATTGAAGATTGAGCATTTTTATGCCGCCTCGGCTACTCTTGGGGTTTTCCAGGCTCCGTGTAAACCATCAAATCGGTGTAGGGATGAAGGTATAATTACTTAACAGACCAACCAATACAATAATAAAATGCGATGTTATATCAGTATGGATTATTTCAATAAGCACGCGATATTTTACGCAAATAACAATAAAAGGGATGATCACTTGAAACTCCTATCGATAAACCCTTTCGACAGGGTAGGGGTACCATTAAACTACCCAAATCAGGTATAGCTGCGAAATCAATTCAGCAAGTCCGTAAGGGTGTGTCCTGCGTGGGCAAATCAACGCGAATGCTAAGTGATCCGAAGCGAAGCGCTGCGCTGTCAGCATACGCTACGTACGACACTTCTACAAGTATTGACTGTCTGTTATTTCCGCGCCGCTTCGCATTTGTATCCAGATCGCTCATATATGTAGGACATAGAGCTAGTTTCCCCATCCCCTATGGGGTTACTGAGAGAAGGACTTGCGTCGTAAACTGTCACTAAATCTTGACCAAACTTAATTATATTGTCCCAGTTGCCGTCAGCCATTGTTTGTCAAACCTTAAAGTGTACGTTTTAGTTTGTTAATTAACACGCAGTAACTTGTGTTAGTAAGTTGATCTTGTGAGCTTAGTATTGAGAGCTCTGNTAGTCTTTGGTTATAAGGTTCTACCAGCGCTGTCATGCTAGTCGATTTTCCGCGCGACACCGCTTAGATCGTACGGGCATTGTAAACTAACTATTGACAAATACCGGTACAAAACATGCCGTCGAACGACACGACAGATTTTTCCGCTCGGAATGTGTTATATTACGTAATTACCTACGAAATGCTGAAGGGCCATGCCATATAATAAGGACCAAAATGACCCAAACGTAGGTATATTGCTTCATACATGTACATCATTAATCACAAACCATCAGACAAATAGGCTATAGAATAAAAATAAAAGCCTTGATAGCGTGAGTGGGGCAACTTAAAAGAACTATAGAACACCATGGGCCTATAAAAGTAATTTTACGAGCGATATAAATGAGGCTCGCGTCTAGACCGATGTGGAACTGTGATGAAGTGGAACTATACGCCTTTTTAACCAACGTAAAAAAGGAGAAATGTATCAAGTGATTTGTACGTATGTATTTATGAAGAAATTACTGCTTACATGTCGGTTTCGATCGATCGTTTCAATTCAATCAATCATTTTTTTTCCAAGACACGTTTGACCCATTTTTTTGCAATTTAGTGTATTTGAGAAATTCATTTTGCCCCTGCAAAAAAGTATTGATACACTCTATTGTATAAGAAACCTAACATAACTTGTATCCGCAGTTGGATATCATTGGTTTCGGTCAAGGGCGAGTCGTAACAGTATATTATGACGTTTTAGTGGAGCACCGTCATAAAATATCCGCCGACGGATATTATCATATTGAGATGGAAATTGACTGAGTTGCGACCAATCCGCTGCTCTATAGAGCTACATACTCGTATATTTACAGACGACAGCATAACAGTTATTTCAATCTGTCTTTCTTCAATAGATTTTCAAGCTAATCATAACAGTGGAAGACTAATGTTTGATTGGAATTTTTTTATTGATTCGGGTAAGTTTACCTGCTGACTTCTGTACTAGATATTATTGCAGCTATGGTGGCTTTAGGGAACTGTAGTGAGCCCAAGCCTTTAAGAAGATTGTATTGGTTCAGTCTGAATTCAATTTGTGTTCTCGGTTTAAGTAACAGCCGCACTTATCAATCCATCATAATATGGTTAATCATGTGATCGATCGACAAGTGTAGCTGCTGGATGCGGTCGATCCGTTAATGGGTATGTCATGATGAGTTCCTCAGTATATCAGAAGGCTCTTGGTGGCTGTATCTTGGTAGTTCGTGACTGCCATCTTTAGCAGTTACGGTAGTCGACCAGTCTTTCCGATGGGTATCGGGTCACTCAGGTAATGTACGAAATGCCAGCGTTTGTTCACTGCAGTCATTGTCAAAATTCTACGTGAGAGGACACCAGGCTGATTTGAGAAAACTTCGACACAAGAAGAGATTAGCGCTGTCAAACAAATAATCTCTTCATCTTTACAGCATTAGAATAGATTTAAGTCGATGGTTTATAGAAAACGTTGATAGAAAATCATTATATTATTAACTGCATCTAATAAAACTGGGAGCTGACCCATTCCTTCTACGGTACAACCGAGGCGGATCCTACCAGACTCACTATTTGACAGTTCAATGGTCTATCTATCCAGTAGACTTTCACTTCGCCCATATAAGCGAAAGCTAAAGCACTATAAACATTTCGTTTAGCAGAATGCTAAATAAGTTGGATAAAAATAAATACGAGTAGCTTTCAAAAGTAGGGAAATGTAATCAGGACATAGACTTGGTATTAAGGCCCATTTACGCGTTGAGATTTCATTGCCATTTTATTGCAGGAATATTTGACAGGCGACCATTTACCTATTGCACGATAACGTTTATACAGTGCAAGTAGCATGTTGCTGCAATAAAATGGCAAGCAACGGGTAATGAAATCGCAATGTGTAAACGGGCCTTTAGAGGCGGTATAAGAATTGGTAATCGCACGACACGCACCACAATGGTTCCATGTTAATTGAAGATTGAGCATTTTTATGCCGCCTCGGCTACTCTTGGGGTTTTCCAGGCTCCGTGTAAACCATCAAATCGGTGTAGGGATGAAGGTATAATTACTTAACAGACCAACCAATACAATAATAAAATGCGATGTTATATCAGTATGGATTATTTCAATAAGCACGCGATATTTTACGCAAATAACAATAAAAGGGATGATCACTTGAAACTCCTATCGATAAACCCTTTCGACAGGGTAGGGGTACCATTAAACTACCCAAATCAGGTATAGCTGCGAAATCAATTCAGCAAGTCCGTAAGGG
Source organism: Heliothis virescens (assembly GCA_002382865.2). Classification (NCBI taxonomy): domain Eukaryota; kingdom Metazoa; phylum Arthropoda; class Insecta; order Lepidoptera; family Noctuidae; genus Heliothis; species Heliothis virescens. The sequence goes on from NWSH02000535.1 coordinate 14,781,466, forward strand.
TGTGTCCTGCGTGGGCAAATCAACGCGAATGCTAAGTGATCCGAAGCGAAGCGCTGCGCTGTCAGCATACGCTACGTACGACACTTCTACAAGTATTGACTGTCTGTTATTTCCGCGCCGCTTCGCATTTGTATCCAGATCGCTCATATATGTAGGACATAGAGCTAGTTTCCCCATCCCCTATGGGGTTACTGAGAGAAGGACTTGCGTCGTAAACTGTCACTAAATCTTGACCAAACTTAATTATATTGTCCCAGTTGCCGTCAGCCATTGTTTGTCAAACCTTAAAGTGTACGTTTTAGTTTGTTAATTAACACGCAGTAACTTGTGTTAGTAAGTTGATCTTGTGAGCTTAGTATTGAGAGCTCTGTTTCTCTAAATTTTAGGTTTATTCTGCTTCTTGCAAGCAGCTCTCAATAATCTGCCCAGCCTTTTCCGAACTACATATTTTCATATGTTAAAATCGGTTTTTAGTCTAACTGGATGTAGCTGTGTATTAGTGTTTTACAGGGACTCCCTATTTGACCTCGTTAACCAGTCCAGTTATCTGGATAACTTGATACGCATTGGTAAGACTGGTTGTCAGACTTGCTTTTGACTACCCTGAACGATTGCCAAAGATGTTCAAATGACAGCCTGAATCCACAAATTTAATGTGCCTTCTCTATGACAAGGAACTCTTTAAGACAAGAATGTCACCCATCCACGGACTAACCGTGCAAAGCTTGCTACCTGTGCGGCTGTTGCTTAGCTAAGTTAATGTTTTCATTCAAATTCCTTTACGTTAAAACAATTTTCATTTAAATTAATTACCAACAAACATCACAGAGGCTTGTACCCAACGACTCAGTGGGTTCGTTAATCGCACAGTCCAATATTCACGTCACGGCTGTGTCACATAACCGCTTGATTTAATGGCCGACAGCGTGGGTAAGTAGGATGGGTAGTTATCTTTAAATTGGTAGTTTGTTTGTGTGTTTATTGTGAGTTAAATAGTGGAAATGCGTCCATATAGAATGAAGAATTTGGGACTAGAAAGTAAAGGTGTCTAAGGAGAAATTACTTTACTTCCTTACGTTTAAGTAATTTTTATTCAAACTCATTTTTTTTAAAGCCCTATAAAAGCTCTTTCGAAACGTCAAGCTAGTTGCACCGTTTCAAAAATGGATCTCATGGAGAAGAATCGGTAAGAAACTCCATGGACCCTCTTTTTAAAAAAAAACCGCTGGCAGAAGCTACCACAAGATATAAAAACTGTGCAAATAAATAAAGTAGAAGATTTCAACTTGTGCGAAAAAATGTTTTTAATTTTCTTACTTCATAATTTAGCCTATATAACCTGATATAAGCTAGGGTCTTACGTAATTAATTAATAGTACTTAAAACGTTTTAAGTTTTATGAGTCAAGTCACGACTTAGTCGTAATTTTCTTTTTTAGTTACCTAATTCAATTAGCGTTTCATACTAATTATGATTAAAATATTAAAATACTTTTCCATAGTCAGTAAGGAAACCAAAAGAAAAATTTAATTCAATTCAATGTACCTATTTATATATTGTTCGCGAAATAGGCAACATAATCAGTACAGCTATAAGTAGGTACTGTATAGGTATATAACATTGAGCGAGGTCATTGACCTGGCCAGGTGTTTTCCAGTCGGTCGCTCACAAATGATTGATGACGGAGCCCTCAGGAATCCAGCCGATTGGAGCTTCCATATTTGAATTTCCACAATTGATTTGCTCTTGAGTTGTGTGGGAACCTTTAGTTTTGATAAAAGATAGAAAAAATGGCAGCTGCATTTTATCAATTAAGATCTGCAATGACTAAGCTAAAATACTAAAAGTCTATATAAGTTCAAATGGCAACCTCCTTATTTCATTTTTTGAAGTCGGTTGTAAATACTTTGACCACACTAGGTTTTTTTTCTAAGAAACATCCAAATACACACATGCATTACACAAAAAGGTCCTGAATTGTAACTATTCTAGTTTTACCATGCGGACCGAATCAACTACTTTTTATCCGTAAGTGAGTAAAATCTTGTAGGGCTGAAAACGATAAGGCTTTGAAGTATTCATTGATGTCTTGAATAACATAATACAGCTTGGTTCCTTCAACCTTTATTATAAGGCAAATTGTGTATATGAACTTTTTAACTTAATAAAGGGCTTTATAAACTTACGGAGCTTTTGCACAGACGGTACTTCTCAAATTTTGTCTGCTTTCATGTAGATAATAAACTGTGAAGGCGAAAGTTTTCAATCTCAATTTATGATTATGACTTTGTGGGATAGATGACTTTATCAAATCGGCTAGGTTTCAGCACTTTCAAATATCTGGCACACAAAGGGCTCCCGAAGGAACACGGTGGGTTTTAGTCAGTAAAAGTCTGACACTC
>NWSH02000535.1:14783967-14795116 GCA_002382865.2 Heliothis virescens
TCTGACAATCAGTCTTACCAATGGGTATCGGGTTGCTTGGGTAACTGGGTTGTGGAGGTGAGACAGGCAGTCGTTCCATGTAAAACACTGGTTCTCAGCTGCATCCGCTTAGACTTGAAGCCGACCCCAACGTAGTTGGGAAAAGGTTGTATGTTTGCTAATTGTTCATATCTAAAACAATTTCGTTGCTCATCAATATCTCCGATCAAGTATGATGTTATTCCTGATGACCGTCCAAGACAGGCAAAGCCGAATTCTAAAGTTAGTAGCGACTTATATGAGTAACACAAAATAAAATGTGTTTCTTCTATCTCAGTTATTTAGATTTATTCATGAATGTCGCAATTTACTTTGTTAGTATGTTACTTTGACGCTGGTATAAATGAGACGCTCTTCCAAGTTTACTCCATGCATAAATTGTCTATGGTAATGTGGGGGAAAATAGGAAACACATGATAAGTCCCATATAAAAAACGGCGATTCTATTTAAGACTACCTTCCTTAAGTAGGTTATCTAACACTTAAATATTTTTTCGGGTAAGAGATTCTAAGATTAACGTGTTGAAACAAACTATTATTCCCTTTTGCTAAAATATTAGCAGAGAAATGAAACTTTACCAACCCATAAGTTTACCAAACATAATAACAAAAAAACCCAAAAAGAAAAATTCTAAATAATGTTCTCAATAAAACTGCTACCAAATCGTGACAAAGTAAGGTGACCACACCAATAACCATCCGACCCAAATAAAATCCCATGTGTATGGGTCCTAACCCGCGTACCGACAGCAAAATCACTTTATAACACACAAGATTAGCGGGAAAGGCTATTTAGTTGCTAATCGCCTGTAATGATGTGAATGTTTGTCGAAATTATTAGATTTTTACGTGTCTGTGTTGTTAAATGTGAATGTTAGTCATCCATGACAGCTGTTTAGACTGTATGGGACTTTTTTGGGTCTTTTTGTACGGCGCAATAAGACATGCACGTGTCAAGAGGTCATTCAACCCTGTCTTGTGCTGTCATATTTTAGTGCTTTGAAAACTTTAATGGGTTACTATTATGCTTTAATACAGATCGTTCTAAGATTTATCTAAGACTGTAGAACACATTGTCGGTGATACTGCAAATAAAACTTTATTACCATAAATTAATTTAACATGAGAAAAAAAAAGCTGAATATTATTAACCTATAATTGATATTGGATAATAGGCTACATACAGATTTTTTAAAGAATATATTTTAGATTTTATTCATGACCTATGGAACATTTAATAGTGTCTTGATTAACGTAAGTTTGTACTGTCATCAAAACAATAAAGAGCATTTACAGTTTACATACACGTCCAAAATAAAAATAAAACTTTCTGTACTATATAGCACACTTTATGTACTATATATAGTCCTTTTCATGTCATGACAGGATGACAGATGGCAAACCTCAGCATAGCTTAATGAATTGCCCAATAACTTTCACCTGTCTTAACGAATCAATCACTTTGTTCATTTGTTCATCCCTGCTCTTATTACTGGCTGATTACTTTCCGGATCGAAGGACCAAAAAAAATGTCAGTGCCATTTATTTCAGTCATTTAATTCAATTTATATAAAGCACCGGCTCTTCAAGTTTGCATGTTACTTTTCTGTGTTCTATGTGTCTTCTAAATACTTGTGTCTGCTTTACGTGTTAAATAAACTTCGACTTTTAAGTCTGATACCGCAAATCAGCCTTGAGGTGATGAACGTTCATTCTTTCTCTGTATAAGTAAAAGCTTGTGCACTGCAGCATGTAGGGTCTATATTTGTTTTTTTTTTCTCAAATTTTACATAAATCCTATAACAGGTAAGTTAAAATGGTATACCTATACAATTACGGGCTCTCAAAGCAAGCGTTACTTCAAATAGAAAAGTTCATAACATTGAGCAGAAAATATCATACCTACGTAAGTATCACCTACTCTACTACGTAGGTTAGTAATAATATTATTGTTTTCCTCAAACAGAGAGGTTTAAGATGAACCTTCAATCGACCCCAGAAATAAACGTAGGTGGATAAGAAAAATATACCTAAGGGTCCACCTACAAATAAGGGTATGTTTAAATTGAACTAGCGATTGATCATTCTATACCTATCAAATTATATTAATAGGAACCACGAAACAGAATTCTCTGCATCTGTCATCAGCCATCATATCCTTCGATGGCTCAAAGGATTTGATAGCATTACAGAGAACTAAAAGGCTTCGAATCCTTATATACTTTTCTAGTTATTTCTTCTTCTGTTCTAGGTAAATGCACCCTTCATCATCAGCCTTTTTATTGTCCCACTGCAGAGCACAGCGGTCTTTTCATACTCAGGCACCGGCGCTGATTGAAACAAATTGAAGTAAGTGAAGCAAATGCTAACTGATACCAGAATGGACCCAGCACCATTAAGCGTTGGCAGATCGGCGCCAGCTACCAGCTGTATACGGCCTTGCCTTACCTACAGTATATTTTCCATCCCTTCCACGTAAAACCCTATTATATCTTTGAACGTGCGAGTTACCGAATTATTAGAATTATGACGTCACACCTTATTGTTTGATTCTAGTCTAGACATACGTGACCAGAAGTTTTGTTGATGACATCATAATTTTTGGAATATAACGGTGATATTGTTTGATAGTAGTGTTATACTTACTAAAAGTATAAAGTAGAAGAGTTTGTTAGGAATCACTGAGTAGATTTGAAAAGGAAGGCTTACTTTTTATCCGAGAAGATCCCACGGGATGCGGGTGAAATTGCTGGTGGCAGTTAGTCATGAACATTCTTGATGGAAATGAGACCTTTTCACTTTTAATTCTCCCTTTTTCTCACGGTCTATAATGGAAAATATATTTTTTAAGTATTTTCTATTTAATCGCGACCAGGTTTAGGAAAACTCATTGTCAGAATGTTCGTAGACATGGAAACTGCAAATTTTGATAACTGAGTATACTTTTGGCGATTCCTAGATTCCATTACCAGTTCAAGATTTACGAAGTAAAAAGTAATTTCAAGGCTTTGTATAAATTCCACAAATGCTTCAGATATGGATTAGTCCAAACCATGTAACAACAACTAATAAAAAGAATCACAGATAATCAACATAGCGACGGTTACAACACGTTGATAACACGTGTTTGTACCCTATCTGTATGCGAGGTGCGCGCGCGCATTAAATCAGAAGCTATCAAACATTTAGCTCTTGTTGTTTGACTGTTGAATAGTTAAGGCACATGGACATAATGTTCTTTGTTACATAGGTACATAACTTCACGCTTTTTAGTTGTAAAAGGTTTAAGGAGTTGAGGTGACCACATTTTGAAAACAATAATTGATTTATTTACCAATTTTAAAATACAAACAAGAAGAATATTGTTTTAGCTTATTTCTAAAGATATCTTTTTCAGATAACCTATGATATGAAAGAAAATAGTCAGTGTGTGGAGAAGAAAGGAAATACAATTAAAACATAGGAAAGGTACTTACGTTATGTAAACAAACATAAATGAAATAGACCTACACACAGTTAAACACATAACAAAACATAGATTCCATAAAATACCAACAGCAAAAGGTACTCTATTGAACATCTTAATATTTTCTTGACAACAAAACTTTATATTTTTACCTCAAATAACTCGTGATCTGAATATTCTATGAACCGATATGGCATTCGCATGTTAGCGAACCCCTCCATTCATCTATAACTGAATCGTAAAACATTTTAATACACGTACGAATATTCGATATGCTCAAGCAGCGCGTATCAATCGGTAGTACGGTTGGACAGTGTGTATTGAGTTTATTGTGAGTATCGATAAAATCACTTTGAATTAGTCAATCGATGAAGAATTTTAAGAGCATAGCACAGCATAGTGCTTTTCAGAAAAGTGACCCATTTAAGAGCGTAATGAGGTAGTAGGCTGATTCCTGAATCGAATGTAATTCTTTCATCTTTCAAAATGTCTCTGGCGCTTTTCAATTTGCACACTTATTTCAGTAAACAAGCATTGACTGAAGGTAATATTCGCATATTCAAATGTATTACAAATAACTGCAACATACCTCTAATCAAACATCATCGATAGCTCTACCTACATCCCTTCCCTGCGTACCTATGAATCGGCGGGCGCGTGTCACAAAAATAATAATATCATTACGTATGGTCTAGGAATTTGTTCGTAGTTCCAGTTAAAGAGTAATGAGGAAATTGGTGAGAACAAGAATAGACAACAATTTACTAATAAGCCCTAATAAACCCTCTTTGTTTGATATTCTATCTATATAATGTTAATTAGGTACTAGCTTCTGCTGTCGTCGCTTCGTCAGTGTGTGCCATACAGAACTGCCAAAAAAAATGAATTACCGTGGACTCTTTTAAATTACCCACAATGTAATAAATATAGGAGCTAAAGGAATAGGAATAAGTGCAAGGGCCTTGTTTGGAGACTGCTTTGTTAATTTTTTTTAGCAGTAACAGCTTCATAAATTGCCACAACCACTTTTCATGGAAAATGTTACCCAAAACACTAAAAGCCGGCAAACTCCCCCAAAAAGGTGCGACATCTAGTTTAACATAGATTGATTGACACAAGCTGCTCGTGATTGAGATGGATTCGTTGCTACATAATTGAATTTTGTGCTCTGATCCGTTTTGTACGGGATTTGCCGCCTTTACCCTATTCGTTGACCATTAATTGTGGGTGCCTTTTGTTAGATCCTTAACTGTAGGATTGCAGTTTTTAGAGACCCTCTCTATAAATTGATTTCTGCTTCGTTGTTCGCAATTTTTTGGGTCTGAATTCAACTCTTGTGTTTGATAAAGTTGATACACAGCTTTAGGTCCTGATCTCATGTTAGCGTTTTCGCACACTGAAATAGTCGGACGCGACAGTTGGTCCGATGGTAGGCAAATATTTTTTTTAAGAAAATCGTGAATCTTTTAGGCGGTCATGAACCGGCAAAATACCTGATCATTATAACATTATGCCTGCTATAATTTAATTTCATACTGATTTATGAGCCCTACAAACAGTAGGCCGACTAAAAGTCTACAGTGTGCTCTAATATTATTGAAACTCTAGATAAATGTGTTTAGTAACTAACACAAACAGTTCTCAAAACTTAAGAAAACGGATCGAAATAAAATAAATACTCGAAACTGAAACCAGACCAAGAAATTCTAAACTGGCCTAAAATAAAATAAGTAAGTAACTGGTATCCAATTTACTCGTTAGCCTCTTAAGTGATTAATTGTGAAAGCTACAGTTTAACTCCAAAACGTTACAATGGTTAAGTTCTAACTTTCCTGTTGACAAAAGATAAGTTTTGCATCGGAGTTAATAGACGTCTTGTTTCCTCTTAATGGTTTGGTGAAGGGTACGGAAACAGAAACTGTATTTGTAAAGTTATTTTATACAAATGTAAAGGTTTTTTTTTTAACTTAAAATTTAGGTTAAATGCTATTGTTAGCACACAAACGAATGTTTACGTGTAACCTACGTCTTTTGTACACAGCCTTTATATTCTTTTCTTTTTTTAATAATTATTTATTTTATTTATTTATTTATTAGGTTTATCAACATACATCTGCACTCTAGTACAATAAAAAAAAAACTAAACAGAATTGCCAAGTGCGATATACAATTAGAGATAAACACATCATGCATAAAAATTAAATCAAACTAAAATTAAACTAAAACTAAACTAATATAATATAATATAATTCTTGTTAAGAAAACAAACACCTAACTTTAACTCATGAGTAAAATTTTTATATTTTAAACACAAACAACTCATATGATTTCTATTTACACCTGGCATTTAAATAAAGTCTCTAAAAATTTATAAAAAGACCGAGCCGTATTTCTGAAAGGGAAAGAAAAAAATCTTTTACACATTTTTGGGGGATCTAAACGTATGAGGAATGATGGCGCACCAAGAACTTCACATTTAACCAAATTGTACAACGAAAAACAAACCACGATCCCTCATTAAAATGTGCCTGAGACCCGCCATATCAGGTGACTTTTATTATTTTACATAATCGCATTTTTAGGGATCCGAAACGAAATGGTAAATGAAAACCTTGTTGTGGAATTTTGCAAAAGCATTCCCGTTTTTGATGAATTTCACGTTGACAAACAATTAAAGTAATTTGATTAGGAAAATAACTTGTGCAGGAAAGGATAATTTCAGAAGAAACATATACAGTCGAGAAAAAAAAATGTATATGTGTATTTTCATACGCGAGTGGACAGGCTTTGCCTCCATCGAGCTGCTATTCCACTTAACTATGGACAGAGAGGAGTACAAAAACTGCCGGCCAACCTTCACGACTGAGGAGGCACCTAAGAAAGAACACAATATATTCTATTTTAGACAACAGTCGAGTCTTACTCGCGATGAAATTATAAAGGTTTACTATACGTCTTTTCTCCCGACGCGTCCCAAATTTCCCACGTTGACCACGATCGGTGCAATTCGGCCGAAGTTGACTAAAATATGTGTACAAGTCGCGAAAGTTTAAAAACAAAATATTCCAATCTAAAGTTCTGAATATGTCCAGAACCCTTTAAATGTGCGACTCACACATAGCCAGTTTTTCAAAAACAAAGTTTGAAAAGTTATAAAAAAAGCCGTGTCACTTTTCAAAGTTCGTCATCTTTTGTTTAAAACTTCAATGAAACTGTAGGTGCGATACTCGTTATAAGTTTCAAATTGCATGCTCAAAGTGTACTAGACTTCGTTACGTTGAGTTTACTTTATGAACCTGGTTTTATAACACTGTTGTTCTATGTTGACGTTGTATGTTTAGGGTTTTTTTTCCATCAGAGATAAGCTATGCTACGCTAAATGCGTTTGGCATCCACATATAATATTCATTGGTACATAGCTTAGCACTGATGGAAATGGATTCAACTAAGATATGTTTTTTATATGGAAGGATGCGTGCTATGGATGTGTGGGTCTGGATGTGGTGTGCTATGGGTGCGTGTTATGCATTTGTGCTTCCCTACTATTGAGACATCGCATAGAGCTACGCATCTTTATAGCACATCTTACGCGCACAGCTACATAGCTTAGTATCAGTGGAAACGGTCACATAGTTTCACAGCTTAGCTATTACATCCTAGCAGCATAGCTACATAGCACATCTGTGGTGGAAAAGCTCCCTTATTCTTGTTGGGAGGCTTCTATCTTCTCGCTGGATAAAGTGACAGCGATCCTGATATCAGAATTGCTGTCCTATTTAGATGAAAATTATTTTCAACACCATGAGGGTAACAATTAATGGCAGCTGTTTGCAGTAAGTTAGCATCTTTCTATATGTATTTCTCTGTATAGAGAGTGACAGCCATTCATGCACACAACTTTTCCTAATACTTCGAGTCCTCACTAATCTNAACCAGACCAAGAAATTCTAAACTGGCCTAAAATAAAATAAGTAAGTAACTGGTATCCAATTTACTCGTTAGCCTCTTAAGTGATTAATTGTGAAAGCTACAGTTTAACTCCAAAACGTTACAATGGTTAAGTTCTAACTTTCCTGTTGACAAAAGATAAGTTTTGCATCGGAGTTAATAGACGTCTTGTTTCCTCTTAATGGTTTGGTGAAGGGTACGGAAACAGAAACTGTATTTGTAAAGTTATTTTATACAAATGTAAAGGTTTTTTTTTTAACTTAAAATTTAGGTTAAATGCTATTGTTAGCACACAAACGAATGTTTACGTGTAACCTACGTCTTTTGTACACAGCCTTTATATTCTTTTCTTTTTTTAATAATTATTTATTTTATTTATTTATTTATTAGGTTTATCAACATACATCTGCACTCTAGTACAATAAAAAAAAAACTAAACAGAATTGCCAAGTGCGATATACAATTAGAGATAAACACATCATGCATAAAAATTAAATCAAACTAAAATTAAACTAAAACTAAACTAATATAATATAATATAATTCTTGTTAAGAAAACAAACACCTAACTTTAACTCATGAGTAAAATTTTTATATTTTAAACACAAACAACTCATATGATTTCTATTTACACCTGGCATTTAAATAAAGTCTCTAAAAATTTATAAAAAGACCGAGCCGTATTTCTGAAAGGGAAAGAAAAAAATCTTTTACACATTTTTGGGGGATCTAAACGTATGAGGAATGATGGCGCACCAAGAACTTCACATTTAACCAAATTGTACAACGAAAAACAAACCACGATCCCTCATTAAAATGTGCCTGAGACCCGCCATATCAGGTGACTTTTATTATTTTACATAATCGCATTTTTAGGGATCCGAAACGAAATGGTAAATGAAAACCTTGTTGTGGAATTTTGCAAAAGCATTCCCGTTTTTGATGAATTTCACGTTGACAAACAATTAAAGTAATTTGATTAGGAAAATAACTTGTGCAGGAAAGGATAATTTCAGAAGAAACATATACAGTCGAGAAAAAAAAATGTATATGTGTATTTTCATACGCGAGTGGACAGGCTTTGCCTCCATCGAGCTGCTATTCCACTTAACTATGGACAGAGAGGAGTACAAAAACTGCCGGCCAACCTTCACGACTGAGGAGGCACCTAAGAAAGAACACAATATATTCTATTTTAGACAACAGTCGAGTCTTACTCGCGATGAAATTATAAAGGTTTACTATACGTCTTTTCTCCCGACGCGTCCCAAATTTCCCACGTTGACCACGATCGGTGCAATTCGGCCGAAGTTGACTAAAATATGTGTACAAGTCGCGAAAGTTTAAAAACAAAATATTCCAATCTAAAGTTCTGAATATGTCCAGAACCCTTTAAATGTGCGACTCACACATAGCCAGTTTTTCAAAAACAAAGTTTGAAAAGTTATAAAAAAAGCCGTGTCACTTTTCAAAGTTCGTCATCTTTTGTTTAAAACTTCAATGAAACTGTAGGTGCGATACTCGTTATAAGTTTCAAATTGCATGCTCAAAGTGTACTAGACTTCGTTACGTTGAGTTTACTTTATGAACCTGGTTTTATAACACTGTTGTTCTATGTTGACGTTGTATGTTTAGGGTTTTTTTTCCATCAGAGATAAGCTATGCTACGCTAAATGCGTTTGGCATCCACATATAATATTCATTGGTACATAGCTTAGCACTGATGGAAATGGATTCAACTAAGATATGTTTTTTATATGGAAGGATGCGTGCTATGGATGTGTGGGTCTGGATGTGGTGTGCTATGGGTGCGTGTTATGCATTTGTGCTTCCCTACTATTGAGACATCGCATAGAGCTACGCATCTTTATAGCACATCTTACGCGCACAGCTACATAGCTTAGTATCAGTGGAAACGGTCACATAGTTTCACAGCTTAGCTATTACATCCTAGCAGCATAGCTACATAGCACATCTGTGGTGGAAAAGCTCCCTTATTCTTGTTGGGAGGCTTCTATCTTCTCGCTGGATAAAGTGACAGCGATCCTGATATCAGAATTGCTGTCCTATTTAGATGAAAATTATTTTCAACACCATGAGGGTAACAATTAATGGCAGCTGTTTGCAGTAAGTTAGCATCTTTCTATATGTATTTCTCTGTATAGAGAGTGACAGCCATTCATGCACACAACTTTTCCTAATACTTCGAGTCCTCACTAATCTTGAGCGTACTTTGAAAAATCATATTTCACAACCCTTCACCTAAAACTTTTCAGCCATTTTTGAACATAGTCAAGGAGCTCGAATTAAACAGCTTAAAGGCAAATACCGTAATTAATTTGTCTGTTGCCTGCATAAAGTAAGTCTACGCAATAATTCTGTTTGCTGGCCATCGTGCGAGCGTCACAGGACATGATTACGTTGACTAAACAGATTAGTGAACGTGACGCTGTGAACTTTGGCCCGACTGTACTTCTAACCCTCTGAGGTGGAGCTACGGAACTAGCGATCATATGACGTCCAAGGCCGATTGTCGGCTACAGCGGTTGTTCTCACATAAGGAGATCAGCCAGCTGCGCAGGATATATTATAGTGCACAAGCATTTGCGCTGACATAGGTAGACTCCCTATTCCCTCACTCTACCACTCCACCGGAGATAGATCAGGCGCAGGACCGACATTAACGTGCTCTCCGATGTACGGGTGTATCAGTCAGTAAACTCTAATGTTGCATTGCTACCATGAGACATTACGCCTTCCTTGCGAAAGCATCCTTAATTTGATGTAGGTATGAGCTAAATTACAGTTGCGTAAGATTACTGATCGATCGATGATTTGAGAAAACTCTGACACTAGGGCTTGTTAGGTGATTAAACCTGCAGCTCACTCCATAAGAAGAAGATCGATGATATAAAGAGCGAGAACAGCGCAACACTTCGTGGCCAATTTGAAGGCGCTTTTTTTGCTGGTTTTTTGGCCCCACACGAAACAAACAGTAAGAAGAAATAAGGGTATGACAATGTAACGTAAGCTCTTAAAGTCAGGCCTCGGGCACAGTTCTGTTCCACATATTTACATTTACATCGTAACATTTAACAATTTCTTATATTTCAGTTTCTTTGATATGCTCGCTGGTTTGCTGATGTGGTTTACATGTACTTTTATAATGCTGGATGTTACTTAATGGAAGTTTGGAGAGCCCATCAGTGATCGATCAGTGAGAAGGAAAAATAAATCGTATTAAAGTTAGTGCGATACTTTAGGTTATTGGTATCTAGTACAAACGTCAAGGTCTGCAGTGTATCATCCATTAAGTACAGACGACAGCACATCAAGTTACCACAATCTGTCAAATTTCTGCAATCGATTTTCAACCTTATCACAATGGTTAATGTTTGACTGGTAAAATTTGACAAATTCCTTTACGTTGACCTGCTGTCGTCTGTATGTTTCGAAATGAAGGACTATATTCGTTATTTATTCTAAGGTCTATTTAAGTAGGGCACGCCACAATAGTGGCGGTAAGTCCCCTCTTTGAGGAGTGGCTCGGGAGGAGTCATGGCGCCCTCACCTTCCGCATGACGCAGGTCCTCACCGGACACGGATGTTTCGGGAGGTACCTGCATCGCATTGGGCGGGAGGTGGCGCCCGGGTGTCACCACTGCGCGGACGGTCCAGAGGACACGGTGGAGCACAC
>NWSH02000535.1:14797550-14834721 GCA_002382865.2 Heliothis virescens
AGAGACGACAGGCCCGTGTCGGCGGCGCGCGTTGTTCCACGCGCTCCTCAGAGAGTGTCAGCAAACCCCTGCGGGGCCCACTAGGGCCAGAGCCCGTCGGGGCTGCGGGTTGTTCGAAAGAGTTACCGCGGCCCTGGCACACAAAGGGCTCCCGAAGGAACACGGTGGGTTTTAGTCAGTAAAAGTCTGACACTCCCTTCCGCTGTCACCCACAGCGGGAGGGGTCATACTGATGATTTCCCATCGATATAAAAAAAAAAAAAAAAGGTCTATTTAAGTCAACATTTAAGCTAGTACATTTGCTTACTGGTTGCCTAAATGACGGACCTTTTGAGAATAAACTTTTTGGGTTTAATTATAATTGACGTGGAATTGGTGAACATTTCGCCAAAGGTGTCCCGACATTAAATGGAAATTTTCCACAAGGGCTTCATCAAAGATTCCACGCAAACAGGAAGGATATTAAATCAGAAAACCAAATTCTAATTTGTCAACGTCCACCAACATTAATAAATAAGAAATTTCCCCAACTGATGTTGTATACGAGGAACCGACCAAGCCGATTCTTTTGGGTCTTAGTTCCGTGATTAGTTATGCGGAATTCTTCCATGGAATTCAGTCAACATATTTTGTTACAGCAAGATTATGATTTCAATAATATTCTCCATAGCCTTCTGATTTTGTCTTGATTTGAAGTAACACACCCTTATACTTATATTAAGGTTGGTTGGTTACCTTTGAGACATAGAGCAGTCGAAATTCGAAATATTTTGTGTTGTGGAAAAGTACTGTTGGTATGGGAATACTTTCCCACAACTCTAAAATACCTAATGGGCTTGTAATACATAAAAATATTCAAAGAATATTTGTAATTCGAATCATGGTAAGAAGTAATAAAGAGGACATACCTAAGCACATAATCACAATAATGTGGTGTTACTAGGGAAGCCGCTAGGATAGTGCACAAACGTATATGCTCATTTGGTCATGTCCCGTGCAGCTGACCGATTTCCTTAGTGAAAACCCACCGTGTCCTAAAATCGGACAATATTCAAATTGAAATATATGTCAAGGATAATGTTCAGTATGCTAAACAAGCTCCAGCCTCGGGTTTTGCCCGCGACGTTTAGTTGGGCAATATATTTTACGGTACGGTAGGATACGGTATTTTTACTACTGTTAGTTCCACATTAATATAAATTATCAGCTTTTTGAATCTGTGCCAGATCCTGCAGGCATGGTTTGAGTTTTATGTATTAGTGTACCTTGAGGTGAAAGTTATTTATGTTACCAGCTGGAATGAGAAGGTTACTAAAATTTTGCAGTCTTTTATAAAATACAAGCTTCTGCCAGCGGTTTCACCCGCGTTCCGTGGGAACTACTCGGCGTACCCGGATAAAGTAGCTTATAGCCTTCCTCGATAAATGGGCTATCTAACACTGAAATAATTTTTCAAATCGGACCAGTAATTCCTTAGATTAGCGCGCTCAAACAAACAAACTCTTCAGCTTTATAATATTAATATAGATTGTTGACTTGCCACAGGTATTGTTAAATAGGTGACATTAACAAGACCAACCGCCAATTTTAGAGGTTCCAGATAATGCTATCTGACACATAGTGCCACAGATACGTTTTTAATTTTGACAACATTTCTATGGCATGATTTGTCAGATAGCTATATATAGATATTTATCTGCAACCTATTAAACTGGCCGTAGGTATTCTTGTAAGTATTACCATGACTAGAACATGAAGGACTCCAGAAGGAACATGGGAAGACTGAGCCGGTAGTAAGCCTTCTGCTACACCTTCAACAGATGCAGGGGTTATTTAATTATTTCCCAACTTACCCCAAAAAACAGGTGATTACAGGTAGTGATATAAATAGAGCAGTCAACGGGTTAGATTTAACTGCTGCATGAGTCCAACTGAAGTGTAGCATGATGAATATTGAACTTCTAGGTCTAGGTGACAAAAAATACATACTTTTTTAACCTCATACCAGTTATCAAAGAATCAGTTAATATTTAAAAGAATAAAGAAACAATAATTCTATTTCACATGGAATTGTAAATGTTTAATAACTTTCATTTGATAAACATTGCATATTAAACACAGGTAGTTATAAAAATGTAATAAGCAAATATAATTCTTTGTTATTACAATCGTTAACAAGGCCGATTGTGAAGATAAAAATAAACGATTATACGATTGCTCTCGGTAAGTTTCAATCCAAATAAAATTAATACAGAAGGTCCATTTGTGTACCTCCAATCACTTTTAAGAATGTATACCACCAGAATCGAATGGTCAAGAGGTCTTATTTTCTTATCGTTGGGAAATTATCAGATGACTCCTCCCGCTGTGGGTGACAGCGTGAGGGAGTGGCAGACTTTTACTGACTAAAACCCACCGTTTTCCTTTGGGAGCCCTTTGTGTGCCAGGGCCGCGGTAACTCGCGAGAACAATCCTGCAACCTGTGAAGCGGAGGTCTTGCAGCTACATCTTGTTAGCCTGAAAGACGACCCAACGTAGCAAAAGGCTAGGCAGATGATGATGATATCCAAACTTGCAGAAATATTCACACTGTGGAAATTTCGAAAGAGTTGTCCACACACAGTTCAGGAGAACATAAAAATCAATTGAAGGAATTTCATCATGAATATGGTTTTCCAGTCATTGATCCTCGTTTGGACCTTCTGCCCTCATCATTGTTGTGGCTTATCAGAACTGTGGGAACAACACCTGCTCCAGCTACTTTTACACTTTTATTCAGATTCGATTTCTCTTATAATTCGAAATTAATCCTAGTTGTATTCCATAACTATGTATAACAATTTATGTTCAAGAATTTAGGCCCATTGGGATTCCTACGTTTTTCTTGTTGTTTGGACCTTATATTACCCTTAAATGTCTTTTAGTCATTAAAATTTTAGATGAATAATATTGTTTTTTTATTAGTATTAAATATAAGCCTTTGGCGCTTGCACTATTTTGAAAAGAATATACTCATGCATATTTTGACGAATTACTGCTAAAACTAGTAAAAGAACTTACTTACCTAATAACAACTCGGAGAATTGTAATCTTCCAAATAAATAAGTTGGTCATCTCCAAGACAAATATATTTCACTCCAACTCTATACGTGTGTATAAAATTATGATAATGTGAACTCACTGGTACCTTAAATTAAGCATTGTATAGCACCTTTGTACGCGAATAAAATCACTCCCCCGACAACGGAAGCCGACCGGTTCTGACGGAAGCGACGCCGGGGTATTGTCCTACCTTTTAAACATTCACGCTGTGATAAGATAGGGGTAGATAGAAATGTAGGATAAGGCGAAGGTAACCTTGGTAAACACAAAGGAATTTGGGACGTTGATGGGGATTTTGGGTCAGATTAGGGACGGGCAGTTAATCTTTGAACGGCGATTGTAGTGGACTCGGGGATTTATAGTTGTGCTTACGAAGTGGATAAAAAGAAAGGCCGTTAGAATTTAACCAATGTGCGTTTAGGTGGTAACTGCTTTCGATAAAATTGGAAGGATAAGAGTATTTTGAAGTGGAAAACGATAAAAGGAAATTATCAGAGATCAATAAATGTTAGTACTTAGAAAGAAAACAGAAATTTGTGTAGGTCAATTGAATCCTGACAAAACTTCTGATAGGCTATCTAACTTTAGAATATTGTTTAGGACTGCCATTGCTACGAATTAACGTCATGTTATATTTTATGTTCATATTTTAACAATAGTACTTTGACAAGTATGCTTTTAATCGCAAAATTCTAAATTACAGGTCTATAAAATAAAGTTTGAACATTGTTATTATTGTCATGCACAAAATTGTTACTTTCACAAACGCATTCAGTGTATAAAGATAAGCCGTCTAAGCTAGCCCGCAGCAAAGTTTAACCTTATATCCGGGGCCAAGTTTTATTGGAAAAAAACCGGATAAAAGTACGGCTTTGAGCCGGGAGTGTGAGTGGGTTAGCCCGGACAACCGGCAAAAAATTGCAAAAAAGAGGGATTTTGTAAATATTTCAACAGCAAAGGTTGATTTTTTGGTTTTATTTCGGATAGAAGAATAGCCTTTGTTTGTTTTCAAGCAGTATATTCATGTTGTAAATATTTTTTTTTTTGTTGGGGTTTTGATGCATTGTCTTAGTTTTGCAATACCTCTAGAAAAGGTAATCAAAGGCCAGATTTCGACAAAAATCTAAAGCGATATTTATATAAAATGTCTTCCCGTGAACTACTGGGTCTCTAACATTTAAAGTTGATTGCAATCGACTTGCCTTAAAGAAGAAATTAAATAATTTTACAAATCGGTTCAGGAGTTCGGAGCCTCTTACGAGTACAGACAACAGCACATCAAGTTACCATAATCTGTAAAATTTCTGCAATAGATTTTCAACCTTATCACAGTGGAGGTAGGTTGATGTTCGATTGGTACTATTTGACAGATTCGTATAAGTTGACCTGCTGTCGTCTGTACAGACGACAGCACATCAAGTTACCACAATCTGTCAAATTTCTGCAATCGATTTTCAACCTTATCGCAATGGGGGTAGGTTAATGTTTGATTGTTAAAATTTGACAGATTCGTATACGTTGACCTGCTGTCGTGTGTACAAAGAAATCATCAAAAAATGCTTCCTCTTTATTAGCATAGAAAATTAGAGCTCTTGGTCTACAACAAGTCCACAAAAAATAATTTCTCACTAAATTATTGTTCCGTACCGATCGCTTTGATGATTCGTACAAAAAACAAAACACTAACAGTAACATTCAATGTCTTAGTGCCAAATACAGCCGTTTAATTACACTTGCGACCATACAATTAGGGTACCTCCAATATGCGAGCACCCCGTCCCAAGTAAGGTACAGTTAACGCCTGATGAAATAACTTTAGCAATAAGTCACAGGGACGAATGTGTTTGCTGTGACAACTTCCCCAGTTTAATGGCACGTGAGTGTATTTAAATTAGATCATGTAGGTACTGCAGATCGGTTTTGCATGTGTATAGATTATTTTTTATTCATCATGAATACTTTTGCTTAAAAACCTAGTGTTTTTTATAATTTATGTAATGATTGTTATCCCGTTAAGCCCGAACGCAGTACTTAACTAATGACTGCTTCGTAAGGCATCAATCTACAGTTTCCTGATAGTAAAACATCCTTTTATTTATTGTGTATAATATTTTAGATAAATTACATCAGGTTACCACAATCTGTCGAATTTCTGCGATAGATTTTCAACCTTATTGCAATAGTGGAAGGTAATATTCGATTGGTAAAATTTGACAGATTCGTATACGTTAACCTGCTGTCGTCTGTACCTACAATTAAGCACTTTCATGTTTATACCTAAGATTATTTAGGCTAAGGTTCTACCCACAGTAATATCTATGTTTAATTAAACAATGTAAATAGCCAATTGGAAACATAAACAGAGAACAACAAATAAGCAAGCTAGGCTTATCAATACTGACAACACAGCCTACCACAAAGTACCACATCCAATATACATAGAATGCCTTCTCTAAACAAAGTTTCAAACGACGAGGATTCAAAGTTAATTAAACCGCCTCAAATTGTAGAGTATTTTGTGTAGGACTAAATTACCTATAACACAATGAAAAGTAATCTTTATTTTCGTAGCACCAAGGTTGGTTTTACGTTGATAATTAAGTAAAGATATTATGAATCAAAGTAAAATGGGTCTAAAAGGGATCGCGTTAAATAAATAATTTTTAGAGCCTTATTATGTCTCTTTTTCATGAAAATAGGTTAAGTTTGAAAGATTATCTGATTATTTTAAGGTTTTTTAGAGTAGATAAGTAAATTAATTTTGTAATTAAAGCCTTTAGTAATATTTTTAGTTATGTAACGAAATTATTGTTAGGGCTGTTTTCGTATTTAGGTTAATATTCTTGTAAGTAACTAGCTTCTGCTATTGGTTTCACCCGCTTTCCGAGGGAACTATTCGGATAAAAACTAGCTTATATGTAGGTAGCCTTCCTTGATACCTATCTAAACTTGAGGGAATTTTCCTAATCGATCCAGTAGTTCCTGAGATCAGCAAGTTAAAACCAACTAACTCTTCAGCTTTACAATATCAATCTTCAGTTTTGAATAACAATGTACCTAAAGATTGTATTATAATACAAACGAGTACAAAGAGTACACGCGAAATTCTCTATTTCCTGAAACAAGAAAACTACAATCCACAAAACAGCTTAATTCCCACCCCTATAGCCTTAAACCCCTATAAATAAAAGCCGATCGGGAAATAAAAGAGAACAGAGGGTATATTTGGTTTGTCTCTCTGCGGAGAGAGCTCACTGATTGAAATAGGTCAATAAAGTGGCAGGATTAGCTGTTATACTGTCTCCTCTGGTATATTGTTAGTCTTTGGACTGGTAGAATAAGAGAAAATATAATATCGTTTATCGTTGATAAGCGATTTAACTACGCATGGGGCTAATAAACGGTAAAGTTAGTACTTATGAGTTTCTTTTTCATTATTAATTGGCATTCAGACCGATTGTCAGCCACGGCGGTTGTTTTCTCCAAGATCAAGACATTATAGTATAGGTACAAGCTTTGTGCAGACACAGGTGCACTCTCTATTCCTTCACTTTCATAATATGATAGTCTAGTGAGGCGGCAATCCGATACAACTAGAGAAATTTGAGTTCTTACTGTTTAAATAACTTTCCACGAGTTAATTCATATCTATATTTAGATATTTACGAATCTGATGTCAAAAATACTGCACAAAAGAACTTGATACAAGTAACAAAATTTATTTATTTTCTTAATTTGCTTTATAAGGTCACTCGGAGGAAAAAAAATAATATTCTATTATACCTACCATTGAAAAAATGGAATATTCCATTTCGCCATTGAAAAGATAAATACAATAAAAGAATCACTTTTCTTAAAAACAAAAATCGCAAGCACTCAATACTGTCAATTAAGGTAAGAGCACCAGTTGTTGATTTTATTATTGCGACATTTAATTTCGTTTGTTCGGACGGGTGCCGGACGGTCCGGTCCGGTCCGGACGGCCGGATCGGATATTGGTCGTGTATCACGGTAGTGACGCTGCGGGAGACGAGTGGATTATTTTGTATTGTAGTTTATGAGTTAATTTTGTCAAAAACTGTTATTTATTTTTGGGAGTTATTTCATGGGGTTTTAATATTGGCTTTGGTACACATAAGCCTGTTGAGTCTGACTAGTTTCACCATTGGATGTTATAAGACTACCTAAATGAAGATCAGAATGCATTGAACAAATGGTATAAAACCAAAGAGGGATATATAAGGACAGACGCTTGAATGGTTAGATGATACAGCCATACAGGATTAAATAGATAAAGGGATAGTCAAGCACTATCACTTCTTTACCCATATTATATCGTAACCTTACTTATCATCTAAAACGAGTGACCCTCAAACCTATCCATTACCAAATGAGACCCTAAATAACTACCTGAGCATACACCGCTATTCAAGACAAACTCTTAAGATCTGTAAATAGTGGTCCATTTACTGATCAATATCGCTATTGTATTCAACGCTGGAGAAAATTAAACCTTAAAACTGAAGTGCAAAGTTCATAATTTTCTGGAGTTTGACCCTTATATGGGTCACTGAATTTAATGTAGTCGGTGAGGTAAGAATTGGAGATACTAATGGACTTGGGTTGGAATGACCTTTATTTTTTAAGACGTGGCCGACAATTAAGCCCTTTACCTCACTTAGTGCGATTGAAATTTCGTGTTTTGTTTGCGAATTCTTCGCGACGGTTTATTTTAGGTATTTTAGACTAAAATTGTATGTAAAAGATTGTGCTGCTTGCGTACTTAAAATCGGTTGCAAATATTGTTGTCTAATTTGTTCACTGATGACGTAAGAGCATAAAATACAGTAAGTACCTACACGTTGTATTGTCGATTTTCAGTATCTATTAATTAATACATTTAATATTATGAGATTTTATTTTCTCGCACAGTACTTATTTTCCACATGCTGGGTTTAATTTTTATATTTCTTCCGTATAATCAATAAGGGGTTTTGTGACCCTGATCCAAAAATAGTCCTTAGCCAGCATTGAATGACCTTGCCCATCACACACCAAACTCAGTTTCTAACTACGTATTCCTTAAATAAATCCACAAAAGCCTTAACTCAAGGACCAACAACCTTACTTATAACGCAACTTATAATATTGTCCATGACGAAGGCTGAATAAAACCTTCATTGTTAAGTTTAGAGGTAAAACTTGGAACAATGGGTCGAGAGGATCCAGGAGTGGCCCTTACCTTCGGAAGCTTAGGAGACTGGAGGCTCTGAGGATCATCTACTGGTTACTAGGTCGTTTGAATGGATGAAGGTATTTTTGGAAAGGGTGTGTGAAAAGGATTTTTATTTTTACGTGTAAATTCTCGAAGACTCGGGTAATGTACTGATTTTGATGGATGTGTATGGAAGATGATGAAACATTGCTTTCTTTTTTAAGCGTTTCATCTATATCACACTCTTTTAGGATAGAAAAATATAATTTTCGCACATTTTTACTCGCTTTAGCAAAACAGTAACAAATTACGTGTGCACATTTCCAAAATGTCCGCAACCTTTGTGTGCGCGAACACACGCTAGCAGTAGATTTGTGCAAACACGTACACAATTATCTTTATACAGGAACAAAATGTGCTTGAAAATTTTTATTGGGTCTTCCCTACACAAACTATGTACAAAAATATTTACATAACCACGTGTATACAAGTACAGACGATAAGATATTCGTCCAATATTTCAGACGCGTTCAATCGAATGAAGGTGCCAGGACGCTTTGTCATTGTCTTCACCAGGCTTTTGTGTTAAAATATCAGCGTTTTTGTTCTTTCAGCAGAGAAAACTGGAAGAGAAATGATTCGTCTTGATATTATGGATCTTTTTGGAAAATAAATGATGCAAATACCTGTATTTTGTTCACTGGGTTCTTTGTTGTTTTACTGGTAAAATGCAATTGTATTACATGAGGAGGAATTTTCCAGAAGCATTCAGAAGTCTGATGTTAAATAAAATTTAGGTCTATAAATGGGTAGGGGTTTGTAATTGATTTTTTAAGTATATTTCTTATAGGTTTCTTATTTTATTTTTAAGACTTTCATAGAATTCATTAGGAGCCCAATATACAGGGTTACCTGGAAGAGCTAAATATAGAACCTATTCAAGCTTACCTAAAGAAGAACTTTTCCAACTACTTAGCCCTGTATAAAAATAACAAAAGAGGCTTTGAAAGAGCCTACATTGTCAGTAGAGTCGCTAAAGGTTTATGTAATTTAGACAAGGCACTTTGGCAAACTAATTCCGAGCGCTATAAAACCGAACATCGGGCTAGAGGCACCATGCTTTCGAGCAATAGAGCTGGGACAGAATTAATGGGAATTATTTTCAACAAGGAAAGTTGATGAAGGAACCTTTGATAAAACAAAATGCCTTCTCACTTTGTCCTGTGTATATACCCGTCTCAGTTTAAATGGGTAGCAGAAAAATGCACAACCGCATTTACAATATGTATGTCAATTTTATAGGCAATGAGTACAGTTGTATAGCCACAATATCATTATTAATAATTTATCATTATCCTGAACTTAAACCATATAAATACAAAGCTGTTCGAATCTCTAAACAAATTAATTACGTTTGTCCAAATAAACGCGAGTTTCGAGCCCTTTTTTCTTGAAAAATACGCAGCAATATATTTAACTTGATAAGGAATCTTGAACAAAATAAAAGACTGGTCGCCCTCCTGTAGGTAGGACCGCCCACGCTAGAAATAAACTGACGCCTCTCAGCTGTAGCTAAATAATTACAGGCTGACGGAAAATCTTTACTGAGACAATATGTATGATGGCCTTACTTACTGGCTTATAGACGCTTGCGACGGTCTAAATTAACTTTATACTAACTAAATATTACCAAATAATATAAATATAATTGGTCAAATGTAAGTCGAACTCGCGCACGAAGGGTTCGGTATCTATTAAACGGCAAATAATTAAAAACTCAAAACTATTTCTTTTTTTATTTCAAATAAGCTTATAACAGCTCTTTTGAAACGTCAAGCTAGTTGCAGAGTTCCAAGAAATGGGTGTCAAGGAGAAAAACCGGCAAGATACTCTATGGACACTCTTTTCATTTAATCATGAATGGCGTACCAGGGCCTGAAAATTGCATTAATATAACTCTACTTTTCAGTATTTATTGTTAAAGCGACAAAACAAATACATCATCTGTGAAAATTTCAACTGTCCAACTATACGTTCATGAGATACAGTTAAGAGAAAGTTCAGTTGGCAGACGGTCAGTGAAGTCACTGCAATAGGATACCTAAAAAATTACTGTTATTTGGAATCAAAGGGGATTGAGATTGTGATTGAAACTTATGAAGAAAACTTTGTGAAGTCGGTTTTGTTTTTTTTGTAAAAAGTTTTTTATTTAATGCTTTACAGTTTTCGGGCCTAAAACTATAATATCTTTAATACCCATACCCACCCACCCACAGTGACAGTCGCTCCGGTAATAATATCATCGACGTAAAAAAGCGTATGAAATTTGAAGAGTTCTCTCGATTTATCCAGGATCCCATCATCAAATCCTGGTCTCACCTGGGACCACCTGTGAAGAACATCCTTTCAAACAAAAAAAGAATTTTGAATATCGGTCCAGCCATCTTCGAGTAATCCGTGAACATACATAAAAAAAAGATACGATCGAATTGAGAACCTCCTCCTTTTTGGGAAGTCGGTTAAAAATTGGTACTGAATTTCATACCAATGTGCTTATAAGAATATCTTTTTCTAAGTATATCTTTAATTCAGTACGTGACTATCGAACTTGCGTACGGCTTTTATTTTCAATGTGTGCACTGAATGAGAGACCGAATGAAAACGTGAGGCTAAGCGATAATGATTCATTCGGTCCTTCGCGCCTTTTTATTGTTTCGTTGGTTTAAGATAACATAAAATGGCACTCGGATTATCTAGATTTAAAGTCCCTATTGCGGATCGAATGTTATTTTATTAACTTTTGTTTGCCCTCAAGTATCGTACTTACATTTGAAAAATAGAATCAAGTTAGCTGAATGTTGTTATAGGTCCTATTCTTTTACGAGTACCTAAAAGCTGTATACTTAATTCGAAGAGTTAGAGGCACAAGACAAGTGTAAAGTCAAAGTAATTTATTATTCGTAACACATAGGTATAACCAAAAAGTTAGCTTTAACTTAGACAGCAAAGGCTAACCGTAGCAACTCAATCATTTCAGCAGGACTGTCCTCTTTGTACGGTAACTCTAAGAACCATAATCAATATATAGATACATACGTACAGATCAAACTGACAATGTTCTTATTTTGAAGTCGTTTAGAAACATGTTATAGGTATTGAAATCTAAATATATAAAACTCAAAGGTGACTGACTGACTGACATAGTGATCTATCAACGCACAGCCGAAACCACTGGATGGATCGGGCTGAAATTTGGGACGCAGGCAGATGTTATGACGTAGGCATCCGCTAAGAAAGGATTTCCCGGAATTCCCACGGGAACGGGAAAAGCGAAGGCGAAGCCGCTGGCAGAAGCTAGTACCCTTATAAATATCAAAATAATATGTTGCAGTTCCAATTGATTTTACAAAGGTGTTAACTAAAAGCTCTACTGTATAAAATAATGGTGTACACAATACAATACATTTCAAGTCTTAAATAACGAAGATGGGAGATATGGCTCCCTGATTATATCTCAGAACTAATGGCCTTTGTATTTTTCAAAATGCTATCTAGGATACGGCGGATATTCGAATAGGATAGATAGAAACAGAAGGTCAGTTTCATATGAATCGGAAAAATCTCCGGCGATATTTTGTTATCATCACCATCACCGTGATTTCTGTTCTCTCTATCTAGGGCCATACGTAGGAATTCATAGGTTTCAAGATTTAGGTTACAGACAACGACAGCTCAACGTATACCAATACCAATCTTCCACTATTGTAATAAGGTTGAAAATCTATCGAAGAAATTTGACAGATTGTGGTAACTTGATGTGGGTCTGTACATTTTGAAAACGACCTGCCGATAGCAACTGTTAACTGCTCATGCCACATCAGTAGTCCTGCTTTGTGTGTATTTATATAAAATCTTTTTGGATCACAACGGCAGCAGTACGTGCAGTTGCCCTCAGATATAGACCCATTTCGCCATCGCGGTACGTATGGTTGACAGTGGCAGTCGACAGCTCGCTTTCAAAACGTATCTTTTGCTTCAAAGTAACCTGTCAATTAACCATCGGCCGACAATTTAGTCTGCAGCATGCGAGAGCCCAAGATACTTGTAACGCAAGTCGGGGTGTTTTCACGAAACAGTTACATAAGGGTCAATTCACACCGAGACGCGACGCGGCTTTGATGTAGCGCGGCGCCGCGCGACGCCTCGCGGCGTATCTTAAAAACAAAGCAAATCGCGAGATGCAGCAGCGATCTTGCACGCCGCGCGTCACCGCTGCGCCGCGCGGCGCCGCGTGGCGTCGCGCGGCGTCTCGAGGTGCAGCGCAACGTATCTGAATTCTGACAGTTAAATGTGTATCGTTTCGTGTAGTGAATAAAGTATATTTTGAGTCGCTCTATGTAAAATCTGCGTGCAGCGTCGCGTCGCGTCGCGTCTCGGTGTGAATTGACGCTAACACGAAACTGTAATGCAATGTGTCTCCGTTTTAGTCTGTCAGTTTGTTTGAGAGAAGAAAAAATTAGAACCTAGTATTTCATTTGCTTTTTACATAAAATAATTTGGTTAGCATCCTTATTCACATTGACACGTTCTACTGAAGAAAATGTTTGAATCTTCTGTAATATTAACTATCTCACGACTAGCCTATCTTGTAACATTGTCAGACAGCACGCAAGCCCAGATCTAGAATTATACCACCCTGTATAATGGACAGCCGGTAGCACCCTGTAAATGGACAGTTGGTAACATGCACTATCATTTGTGGCTATAATAAAAGGAAAATAACAACATCCTGATAAATAATAATGTGTTAGATAAGACTCAGGTTTGTGAAACAGGATATATTTGGATACAGGAATTTACTTTGTACCTCTATAATATCATAATTGACATTGTTTAATAACATGTTTGTTATTTACATATTATAATAACTATTCAGTGTTGTATTAAGATTCTTAAAATCTAAAAGACAGACATGTGTTGCTGGGGAGTTTGTTGCGCCACGTCTTCTTCCCAGCAAAAACACATAGGAAGTGGTGAAGGGCGGGCGTTTTGGGGGCTGTCTGATGTAATTTTGACGTTCGAAAAGTGCTGTTTTCAGCCTACTTTGAATAAATGCTTTTTGATTTTTTTTTTTTTTATATTAAGAGCGACCATTGAAATGGCTTAGAACAGCTCCTGGCTAACTCATAGCAACGCGGATCGATAGTAAGTTTATGCAACGCATGACGCGGTCGATCAATGGATGGATGACCATCTTGTCATGGCGAGTTGTTTCGTGTTTGCGAAGTCACGTTAAACTGGTCCCGGCTGTCATTTGAACATCTTAGGCGGTCTTTACGGGTAGTCAGAAGCCAGAAAGTCTGATAACCAGTATTACCAAGAGGTATCGGGTTGCCCGAGTTACTGGATTGTGGAGGTCAGATAGGCTGTCGTTGTCAGTTACATCCGGTTAGATTGGAAGCTGACCCCAACATGGTTGCGAAAGGGCCAGGCAGATGATGATGATATAGAACAGTTATAGGAACATCCGTCGTACATCCGTTCAGCCGTTTTATCGTGATTGCTTAACACATAGACAGTTACTTTTGGGCATTATGTCACCGAAGGTTGTAAATACCGTTAGATTATAATGTATCTCGCGAGATTGCTAACTGACAAAATATTGTAAACCGCACCAAACTGTTTACAATTAACATATTTATAGAACAAATAGAATACAAGCTTACGATTGTCAAATTGTGAAGTTTCAGACGAGTGTCTCTAATTGGTCATGGACCATGGACACAGAATGGTCCATTGAAAGGCCGACCAATCATCCCTGATTAGCAGCCTTCAAAAAGTATGGTGCGTTTTATAATATTTCGACAGTTTGCAATTACGCGAGATCCATTATAATCTAACGGTATTTATAATCTTACGGTGACTTACATAAATCGAATGGTATCTCATTTAGGTATTACGTACTTCTTTCAACATAAAGTATCAGAAATAAAATCTTGGTAGGTATTCTCAAAGAAAATAAAGGACGGATAGAATAGATTGTAGCTAAGTAGACAATGTCGCAGGATCATATATAAATACACGGCTTATAAGGGATTCGGCTGAAGAAAAACTGAATTTCATGATTTATTTCTTGGCCTTTTTATGTTATCTTTTACGTGGGCGGGATTTGAAATGTTTTATGGCGATTGTACGAGTATATCATTGAATTCTTTTTATGTTACTACTATTATTTGAGTAAAATAATCTGCTGATAATAATTAATTGAACATGATGGTGAGAAATAATGTTATTTTTTTTTAAATCTGAATTCAAATGCAGTTTTATTGCTATTGGAAAAAAACTTGTGTTGCCGAGGAGTTTGTTCCACCATTTCTTCTTCTTAGCAAGAACACATAGGGACGTGGTGAAGGGCGGGCGTTTTTGGGGCTGTCTTTTGTAAAATTGTGCTTCAAAAAGTGCTGATTTTCAGCCTACTTTAAATAAATGACTTTTTATCTTTTTTATCTCTATCTTTAATAATTTTAGGCAGGATTGCGACAATCGTCGACATTTTTAATTGATTTATCTATATTAGTGACTACCCTAAGATTGCTGTGAATTAATGTTCAATGTGAAGCCAGTTAACGAAAAATTTGATACTGTCGAGACTTTTTTGTAGATAAACATCTTTATTTGTGCTCCCCGACGAGTTCTGTCAAAGTAAAAAGTTCTCGCTTTTCCGATTTTCTAGGTAATATCCGTTAAAGTTGTATCGGAAAAAGCTGTAACTGTTGTCAGTAGTTGTACCTAGAGGCTGTAGTTTTCTATGAAAACTGTTTTCTAAAAAAAACTAATTAATTAATTTACTATCTCGAAGGAATTTCGCGTGAGGGGATAGTGGAGATTCCCAACAGTTAATGTATTTTTTAAATAACTTTAGTAGTTTAGGAGCCTTTTTTGGCGCAAACAAACTTTTTTTAGGGTTCCATACCCAAAGGGTAAAACGGGACCCTATTACTAAGACTTCGTTGTCTGTCTGTCGGTCTGTCCGTCTGTCTGTCTGTCTGTCTGTCTGTCTCCAGGCTGTATCTCATTAACCGTGATAGCTAGAATGCTGAAATTTTCACAAATGATGTATATCCGTTGCGGCTATAACAACAAATACTAAAAATTAAAAAAAAAATAAATTATTAAGGCTGTTGATTTATATTAATTAATTGCAAAATTGTATACTAGTAGCGCCATCTATTAGAAATAATGTACAACTTAAGTAACTCACACTTGACCATTCCTATTGTACTTTTTTCATAGATAATGGTACGGAACCCTTCGTGCGCGAGTCCAACTCGCACTTGGCCGGTTTTTTCGTCTTTGTAATATAAGTTTGGATTGCTAAGAGCAAGCAGCAATGTGTTGTATTTCTACAATATTGTTTTACTAAGATTCGTAAATACCGCATGGAATGAATCTAGATAAGCTTGAAATAATAGCTATAAGCGAGAATTTCTTAGAAAATATTCTTTTGTGTTTAGAAAAATATATATGCAGCGTTTAATATAAGCATTAGTACTATCAACGTGCTACATATTAGTTTGTTTGATGTATTAATGAAAATGTGTTTCAACTCATATGTTTTCTAAAAAAATTTGATTAGAAATCCGTTGTAAGTACTAGTTTTTCCCACGTTTTCACCTGTGTCCCTGGGTAATGGGTGAAGTCGGGTAAAAAGTAGTCCTTTGCCTCTATATTATTCATGTATGTGCTATCAACCATGTGAAAAGGACATGCTTGACTTAGTCTGAAAATGGTTTAAAACCGAGAAAAAATGTAGGTATCTCTATTATAGCGCATGCCGCATTTCAACCTCATAATATTTGGTGATTGTCTCAACGAAAACTTGCTTAAGGAGCATACGTGTCATTGGTTGATAGTACACACTTGTTCGTGTATTAACGTGACTTCTTCGAAAATCTTCAATGCCAAATGAAAGATTGTCATTTCTCTTGTGTAAAAAAAATTCTTCGACTACCAGCAGAAAAAATATCCTCAAAATTATATTATCTCGTTTTCGAAAACACGTAGGCGGAATCCTGAAGACACAAATCCGACTGGACCCGAACATAAAGGACAGCCATGAGACATGTGCTGACGGTCCATCACGTCCATTCAGAGGGGCTGTCGGCTGAGACAGAGCTCCATGCAATCAGGTGACTAATGTGTAGAGACGGTGACTGGGTGGTGATGCAAGGTATAAGTGGAAGGCGGAGTTTTGGTAGTACGTTTATTTTATGGTTTCAAAAAAAATTACAGTTAGCTTATTATTTATCTGAAATCACCTAAGTTTTAGGCGATTTTTACTTTAAAAAATAAGACTTCGATGCATTCTGAAAATGTTTTAGGGAAATGAGAGAACGAAAACTTTGGAATCCCCAAATTACCTCGAGCAAACGTAGTACAATACTCATACTTTCATGAAAAACGGTTTCAATAATATTTGTGCGAACCACAATCACACAGAATTCTGAAGACAACAAATCCTACAGTGGTTATGGCGTGAAAGTCCCACAGACAGACAGAGTTACATTTATAATATTTAGTAAAACCGCTTCAGCGTATACCTCAGACCGTAAAATCTCAAGCACCTCTGACAGTGAAGGATAAAGCCCGACTGTATGTCAAGAGCTGGATCCAGCTCACAACTTTCCGAGGTTAAAGCCCCTATGTCTAGGACTTTTTTCAAGGAAACTCGCCTAATAAAATCAAGAAAAATATAGAAACTATGAGCTCTGAAAAAGATAACCCTCATTCTTTTTTTTCAGGTTTAGGTGCTAAAATTTTGATGACGTTTATACTTTATGTAGTACGAAGACATTCTTCAGGTATCAGTCGATATCACTAAACAACTAGTCTAACCAGAACGGCTTTTTCAACCAGTAAGCTATTAATATTTTTCTGACGATGTGTTCTTCGTGAGTCGACCACGGACTATCGAATGAGGCGTAGTACCTACTGCTAGGTACTACCGAGTGTCTCATGTATAGGACAGCGATCTAACATATGAAGGTCGCAGGAAGCAAACCGTTCTTTTTGGTGAGACCGGATTTTAGGAATCAATAAGGGACGAGTATGAGCAGTAGGGGACGTCCTATAGGTGGAGATAATATGATCGAAAATAGCCTAATTGCTTCGAGAAAAGGATGGTACGGCCGTGCCGCTTTTTCTGCTTGACTTGGCGGGGGCACTGCCGTGCCCCCTGATGAATATACTTTGGCATGAAAGTATCTTAAATCATAAATTAATTTACTTTTTATCCCGCTTATTTGCACACGGCTAAAGTCACAAGCAGAACATAGCTAATATTTGCCATTTCGCTAGCATATGTCTGGAAATATTCTCGAAGTAAGCTTTATAAAGCCTTGCCAGTCTAGTTTCCGACCGTAATCCCAGTTCGTTTGCAATACTTTCGTTCAAGTTTCCCGACGTTGATATAAGGAAAATATTGAAAATATGAGATATCTTGGATGATAGGTATTTCTTTAGCGTGTTTACTGAATGTTTAAGCTTGTATTTCGATGTTTTTGCAGTAAGCGGTTTTATGTGAATATCTGCTTGAGCTTCGAATATCAATGTTCTTCTCAAAAACTTTTAAGGAAAGCAAGCAAATTCCAGTAAATTCAGAATATCTAGAAGCATAATGTTATTAAATATTCACTAAACGAAAAACTATAATGTTAGTCTTCTACATACCACAAAAACACGTAAAGCGTCAAGTAAGATTTTCAAACAATGGACTTTCTATATTTAATCTTTCTATCAGACAGAAACACTAAAAGCCAATCACAAGAAACAACTAAATCACTATCATAGAACAGAAATCAGAACACTCGTCTAACGGAGTGCAATGTTCAGCATGTAAGTAATTAACGAAATAATTGCAGGCACAATTAAACCGTGGTTCACGAGTACCCACACAATGGCCAGATTTCCCACACTATGGCCGATAGTCGCCCCTTATAGTCGTAGAGCCCGCATACGTTCCGAAACGAATCAAACTTAAGTCATGTCTTGTTAAGACGACTGAAATGAACAGACTGAAATCTAACAAATACAACAAATACCCCATGTACAGATAAACTTACCCGAATCTGTCAAATTTTACCAATCGAACTTTAACCTTCTACTATTGTGATAAAGTTGAAATTCTATTGCAATAATTGGACAGATTTTGGTAACTTGATGTGATGTCGTCTGTACGTTCTAAAGCCGTTTGTGTTCCAAAGCTGATATTTTCAATGTGGATGCCATTTATCCTACAACAGATATTTTGACGGCTATAAAGTGCTGCAACAGTTTTCAATCAATTTTAGCTCACAATGTTGTTTTTTTTTTTGCGCAATATCAATTATTATTTATTGCTGTCATAGAAAAAGTGGTCAACTGTAATTTTGAACATAGCCGCAGTTACAAAGGTAAAAAGATTTATGTTATTTCTACCATTTCTAAACCAATTGACAGTCAAACTTCAAAGTACCTATTCATATCTAGGATGTAGGAAGCTTGCTCTTTGAAACATTTCACCACTTAAAATATAACGTAAGTCTGTAAGACTCAAGCTCTCAGTCTATAACTATTGTCTACTATCTATCGCTATCTTGTATCGTGTCGGTGAACTTGCCACGAATTGCTGGGACGCTATCTGGGAACGAAACTCGTAAAATAAAACATATTTTAACACTAGCTAATGTAGGGAGTTTTGAAACAAAGTTATTTTATTAGCGACAAGCGAAATTGAAATTAATCACTTCGAGATAAAATTTATCACTTAGTAGTTTGCAGTAATTGTCTCCCTGCATCTCTTCCATTCAATTAGGAATTATTTTCTACGTACAATTCTGAATTTTTACTCGAGATTATTCTCTGTAAGGTCTAATTCGAATTGTTTCACTATCAAAGATTACAAAAATGATAATATGGAGCTAACGTCAAAAATGCTCAAGTCGAAAAATCAACGAGTATATATGTTACGGTAAATGCGGATAGTGCGGTAATTATGTACAATTATCGGGAACTATGCATAATTACCAGTGCTCGGGGTAAAGGTAGAAAAAACTTTAAAATTAATCACATTTACCGGCAATTATATAAAATTACAGCACCCCTTTAGTAAATGTAGTCAATAGTGAAATCAAACATCGGAATCTAAAATTTTTAATTTCAAACAGTTCAAATTAAATAAATGCGTATTATTCCGAAACTTTATTTATGGTGAAAAAAAATGTCCTAAAATATTAGCTGAAAGTTAAGTTTTAATGGCAGAAACGAATTGCTGTAAATCTGACTCCACGCAGTCTTGTCTGCCCTACCCCTAGAGTGTAACTCAAAATCGCGTAGGCGCGGAGGGGCGAGGCGGGCCGCGAGTTGAGGAGCAGGTGGTTGTAACACTTGCCACCGCGGCTGAGGCTGGCCGGCACCGCCGGCCAGCAAGCCGAAGCTGCGGTGGTGAGCGTTAAACCTATCTGCGACGATAAGCTCGCGTGGGACCGCCGGAGCCCCGCAGCACCGGAGCCGTGACAGTAAACATCCTGCTGCAAAAACTACAAGATCACAATCAACTTAAATTTAGGACTAATAACTTTTATTGAAAACGGTTTTATCTCTTACGTCTATTATTGAATGTTATATTTATGACAAAACGAATTTAGGACGTATTGGGTCTTACTATAAAAACCACCTAGATAAAATCCTTACGAGAATCCTTAGATTGAATCCTTACGAGAGTATTTTCTCAACATTTACCACGGTCGTGCGGAAGTTTTATATAATTACCGGTAATTGTGGATAATTAACTGCATTCACCATGTGCGTTGCTAATTATCTATAATTACCGGTAAATATAGATAATTACCGATTGCTTATATTTACCGTAACATATACATAGGTTATAGAAAATAGATAGTTAGGCATCGGGAAGAGTAGTACTGTATGATGATATAGTTTGAAATTTCCAAAAACTGTGCTGTCCTTAAAATATAATATCAAATATCACATTTATAGCATTTTGATAATGGAATATCTCCACATCTCGAAGTGCTAGAGCAACTTACTTTTTTATCTTTGTGGCGAAAATGCTGTAGACTAGTACAATACCTATGTCAACTTTTTAGGTTTGTTTATACGGGATTCAAATTCAATTTTACTAATGAATCTTAGAGATATATATCTAGAATATTATCTTAGAGATAAATCTAGAAATAGCAACGACCTTGAACGAGACCCGTCTTCGTGAATGAGGAGAACAATTCGGAACTATCGACCGCGTCACAATTCAAGACGAGCAATCGTGTCAGCAAAATGTCACATCACGCCTTTGTAAAGGTCACTTCTATTCTTAATTCATTCTTTGTTTCCAATAGATAGTAAAGATTTACCTACTTATTTAAACGTGGCATAAGTGGAGGTCTTAAGAGAGTTAAAGAAGTTTAAAGTAGACAAAATGCTGGCTGATTTTTTCCCGTATGATGGCCGGATTCGTGTGCATCGCAGTTTTCCAATGATCTATCTATCCATGAATCTTCATCTGTTATCCTTTCCAAATATACCCGATAACACTTGAATTCCTCTTTAGTCTCTAAGGAGCTATCTGTCTGTAGGTTTAAACTTTACAGGTTTGGGAATTGAAGCAGAGATACTGATGTATAAGTAGGTAAGTGAGGTGAATAACTAAATATTAAAGGAATCTATAGGTAGTTCTTGATATTTTGTCGGCTCTGAAATGAAAACGTTGATATGGCGTGTTATTTAAAAAAAAATATAATTATTTTTATAACTTTAGATTTTGCATACTTATTTAAAAAGTTACTGAATAAGATAACGTATGAATTTTCAACGTCAGAGCGTAACAGATGATCAGACTGTCTATGGGCCGGTCATCAATCTTCTGGGAAAAGGACGTACGAAGGTTTGTACACTGACTTTTTGATGAAAATAAAAACCACACTGGCTCATCTTCTTAATGTTATTCTAAATAATGAAAAAAAATACAATATTAAGCATTTACGTATTTTGTTATTAATGAAACATAAATTAGATTGATATTTAGGATTTCAAAGGCACATATTAATTTTAATTAGGTACATCAAATTAGAATATACCTAATTCATTAAAGTTTATTTTAAATTATTTTGCTTTTAAATAATAAAGATTTTACAAAAGAATGTCGTACGAATATTTATTTAACAAAATTTGTATCACATCAAAAACACATCACAAATCGTATCAACGGCAAAATAAAATAAAAATAAATAAAAAATGTATCTCACGCACTTTATTCAATCAAAACGGAGTTTCAACGTAATACGTTTGTAATATAATATCATACTTTTCACGCAATTCTAAGAAACGGTAATAATTCAGTTTACAGACGACCTTCACTCCATACAGTTCAGGATTACGTATATTTGAGCTTGAAGCCTCTGAAATCCGATCTTGGGATCAATCCCGTTGTATGTTTGTATTGTATTGTAGGACTTACGTGTTGGTAGGTGGGCGTTTTAAGGACCTTAAGCTGATATCAGACTCTTCACTCGAGTGAATGTTCGCTGCAATGAATGATTCATTTTTATTTCACAAGTTTCAGGTCAAATAACGAAGAATGAACCTAGTTTTTGTTCATTGCTGGACCGACCTTTCCTGTAGTATGGTTTATTTTAATCGCTAAATATGAGTAAAGAAAGAAAATTTAAGGTCCTGAATACAAAAGAGACTGTCCTCTTTTGTAATTAGGACGTTAAATTTTCATTCACTCGGAGTGGAATGAAAGATGCCGCATGTCAATATTCCTTTGTTCGGTTCACTAATGAATTCAATTGGGATTCGCGTTTCATTTAGGTAATGTTCAGACATTTCATTTCAAGTGAAAGGTGATGAATGGCGAAAATTCATGAAAAATTAAGCGTCTGACATATGCTTAAATATACAGCTTGTTGTAGTGAAATCTAGGCAAATAAAATCGTCGTCAGATTATTATTTAAAAAAGCGTTTATTCGCTATCTAACAGGTAATAAATTAATGACCACATATTATGATCTGAACCGTATTTATCGCACTACAATTCGAACTTTTTCCTTATATATAATTTTAAAATTACTCATATTATTAGTAGTTAGACAGCAAGTCAGTGTAAACAAATTTGTTAAATTTCTGCGATCAATTTTCAACCTTATGACAAAAGTGGAAGGTTAATGTTCGATTGGTAAAATTTTACAGATATGACAGATTTTGGGTACACTGACTTGCAGTCGACTGTACTACAATACAAATGTACCTAGTCATTTTGATTTACGGCATGATAGATGCCTAAACAATTTAAAAAACCCGAAACAGTGATATAGCTTTTCCTCAAATAATTTTACCTTCACCAAATCACCATTAATGGTGAAAATAATGAAAATAATTTGATTGCTGAACTATTCTACAGTTTACAGCGTTTTTGTTATTATTGTTTCAAGGGGTCGTAATTTCCAGGAACGTATTTCTTAATGTTTTAAAGAATAATGATTTAATATTCAATTCCATCTGTTCCCTGCGGTTTTATCTTGTCCCGGGAGTTTCATAGCATGCAATTAGGTAGAAAGTAGCTGGTAGCTGTTCAGGAAAATATCTCTCAATTAAAATCGGTTCAGTAGTTTGGCATGAAAGCTCCACAGACAGACAGACCAACAGTTACTTTGCTAAGCTGCTGAAGATAGATTGACAAAGTTCCTTATGTATATCTGTGCTAAACATATGGGTGAATAAATAAGAAGTTCCTAAGCCAGAGCTTGAATTTATTCCAAAAGCCTTTAAAAAAGAGCTAAAAAACTTCAGAAACTATGCTAACTAACGAGAATGTTCGTCTACCTTTCCAAATTTTAATAAACTTCGAGGCTGACATACTTTTCGAATTCAAATTCAATAGAAACTACGTTCCAACGAGACCGGAGACGATGAAAGTGCATTTATTTTCGCAAACGAATATTGGATGGAGTTTTTGAACGAATATTAGGTTTATAAAAGTTTCATGAAAATTATTTGGAATTAGATTTTATTGTTATGTTTACCACTAAATCTATAATTGTTTACAGCTTAGAATATAGGTAATTATCTGTCTAGCTTTTTCCCAACAATATTGGGTCGGCTTCCAGTATAATCAGATGCAGCTGAGTACCATTGTACTACATGGAGCTGTCTGATCTCCTCAACCCAGGCAAACCTAACCTTCCTACCTTTGTGTAAAAAGTGGTTGTCGGATTTTCTAACCGTTCCGTAATCTCGATAACTGCTAAAGACGCTCAAATGATTAATGATTTGCCAGAAAATACAACCTTTGTCAGTCGAGTAATTATTTGCAAAGTTTTGAGGACTCCAAAAACGATACTTCAGTTTATATTTATTCATTTGTCATTAGGTAGAACTACTCACAGTATTAACTTTACCACCATATAAACATCATAACATTAGCATATAATTACTGAAATTAATTACAAAATCCATTAGCAATATAGACACTTTGCAATCAGAACATGGAGGCATCTTTAATAACTTAATGCGATGAAAAATATAATTAATTAACTTTTCAATTCCATTAGAACACGTTAATTTGTTGGATATATAATTATGTGATAGCTATTGAAAAGGTCAGCCTTTGCGATCAATTTATACGAAAATTTTGGGCCTGAATTAATTGAAAATTGGCTCCAATTGAGTTTGATGAGTTAATTAATTCAGGAGACAGATAATGCCGCGGGATTATCTAAAAGTTACGTGAATGTTGAATTACTGTTGCTTAGTATTATTTTTCCTTGTTTTTGAGTGTGTAATGTAAATACAACCTAATTGGCTGACCAATTATAAAAGTTAACTACCCCATAGTGACAAGATGTAAATACAACAATATTATGCTCTACGTGTGATTCATTCACACGTTTTCACTTGTTCACAAAGATACCTACTATTTTGAGTACCCAGATAAAATAGAGCTTACATTCTAGTCTGTAGTTCCATGTTTTCAATGCAAACCTCTTCCTTTTCGAGAAGTCGGTTGAAAAGTGGGTTCTCTCGTGTCCTGTGACCATTTCACGCTAATCCCATATTAGCTACAACATGGAAATAATTTTTCAAATCGGATCCGTAGTTCCTGCTATCAGCGTGTTCAAACAAACAGACTCTTCAACTTAATAAATTTTAACACAAAACCTTTCATATTGGTTTCCTCTTTCATAAAGTTTTTATTGAAATAAAGCTGTATAATGAAACCGCGCGTAAACATCGGGAGTGTAATAACGACTCAGTGAACATGCCTCACACCTCTGTTCCCATTCAGATGCACGACACTGTAAATAAAGAAGTATAATCAGAGTGAATACATTGATTTATTTTGTGAACAGTATAGAATATTTTGATCTCGCTACCTTTTTTTTTCGATGTGAAATCATCAGTTGATCCCTCTCGCTGTAGGTGACAGCGTGAGTGTCAGACTTTTACTGACTAAAACGCACCGTGTACCTTCGGGAGCCCTTTGTGTGACAGGGACAAGATAACTCGCGCGGACAATCCCGCAGCCCCGGTAGGCTCTGGCCCTAGTGGGCCCCGGGTGGTCTCGCTTCCTCAAGACGCAGCGAGGACAGGCAAACTACTAAATGGACGAACGATCTGTCCATCTGGCCAAAGTTGCCGGGAAGCAGTGGATGCGGGTTGCTGAATATCAAGCAAAGGAATGAACCTTGGTGAAGTGGACGTCGTTCGGCTGAATGGAACCGCTGAACAGATTTTTTAAATTAAAGAATTGGAAGTGACTTAATGAAAACAGTAGGTACGTACGCAAAATAAAGCCTTTACCGTTCAGTTGGGAAACTGTCCACCGAAATCTATTTAAAACGAAAGTTTTACAGTCTCATTTGATCCCTTAGTGCCGTAG
Source organism: Heliothis virescens (assembly GCA_002382865.2). Taxonomy (NCBI): domain Eukaryota; kingdom Metazoa; phylum Arthropoda; class Insecta; order Lepidoptera; family Noctuidae; genus Heliothis; species Heliothis virescens. The sequence goes on from NWSH02000535.1 coordinate 14,822,804, forward strand.
ATCATTGTATCTGTTTTACCGTAATGTACGTTTATATTTTCCTATACTAATATAATAAAGAGAAAATAACTCTTTATTGGTTTGTATAAACTAAACCAGTCCATGGTTTGAAAAATTCTTCACTGTTGGGTAGCTAGACTATCCCCGAGTAACATAACCTTTATTTTATCTGGCTATGGAAAATAGTTCCACCGTAACGCGGACGAAACCACGGGGAATCAGCTTATTTACAATATCAACCTTGAATAAAAATAATCCTACATAAAACCGTCATTACTTATCCTTAATCATCAATACCTTTAAAACTAATTGCGTAGATAAACAGAGTTCCACAATAGATAAAGTTTACACAAATAATGAGGTACAATTTAATTAATTAATTGGAAGCACAAACGCGACTCGTAACAATAGATCGCAACAGTTTACAGAGAAAATATAGCCTGTAATCCCCGGCCTACAGCTTGACCATGTAGCAAGGTAAATCAGTAAACCAACTACGAACAAACTTTGAGAGACCAAAAACTGGGTTCAAACCCAAACAAGTATGAGCTTGATGATAGCGTGTTTTCATCATTATCACCTCGTCCACTGAAGGAACTCGTTTATTTATTTCCTAAAGCTGCAAACAGTCTCCGTCCAATGTCCGTAAGCTTATAATGTTTCCTCCTTCCTGCCTTTATCCCCATTTATTTGAGGTCGGCGCAGCATGTTTTTATCTTCCATTCTCTTCTATTTGCCGTCATATCACAAGTAACATTCTTCTCAGCCATATCGACTTTCACGTAATCCATCCATCGTTTCTTTATAATGTGTAGGTAATATGTAGTTTTGTGATCACGTGAATATTTTCTACGTTTTTAAAAGAATTTATAAAACATTATTATTATGTATGGATGAAAAAATAGGAGCAGTAGAGAATATGACATGATTCTTAATTTGCCCAGAGTATAATAAGACAGCAAAATACTTCTACTTCCCAAAGTCGTACCCAATTGACACCAAAACGACGATTAAATCAAGAGTGGTACTTCTCCACCTATCTGTACTATGGCCGTAGCACAGTCGAAGCTTCAGTGGTTCGCAAACTGAGGGCCGCGGCGCGCGTGTTTCACTTGTTTCTGCCTATGTATGTGTCTGTGTTGTGTATCTTGGATTAAATTCAACCTGTATATTAAAAATTGGTACGTATAACATAGTATTTTTTAAGGTAAAATATGTATTTTTTGGGAAGAAAGAATGGCGTGAAGGAATTGATTGCCGATTTTTATTTCGGAGGTAAATTGTATAAAATTGTGCGTGATATTTTTTGTATTGGTAGAAAAAATCTTTTATTTTATCCTGACTGAGATTAATGACAATGATAAATCCAAAAAAATGGTACTGAATTAGTATCTTCTTTGGTTTTGGTTTTACAACGAATATTTCAAAAATAAGTTCAGATGAAAGTGTCGTTAGAAAGTATATTTTATACGTAGATTCCCACGCAGCAGAAGCCAATTAATGACCCGTGCCATATTTGACTATCATTAGGACACTGCTCCTACTACCTATTTAGAAAACTACTTTAGAAGAATCAAGAATTAATTTTAATAATTTTCTTTCTAGATGTTAGAACAAAATAATAAGCTCTATTACTTTATTTTTCGTTTATGCATAAAACAAAACACTGCTACTCTATTGGGGCATTCAAAATGAGAGCTATGTAAAAGGGGCTTTAAAAAAACTATCAAATGAGATTCACTTATTTCGTACGATACTACGAAAATTCTGCCAGAAAGAAAATTAAGGGTTTTTTCATTACAATTACCTTTATTATACCGATCAATAATATCAATTTGTCAAGGGTAGGACATGAAAATACTCCCTGCTGTGTCTTGGGAATTGGGACGCTCACAAAATCGCCCATAGTTCGTTTTTATAGGCGAGGAGAGGGCGTAGTCTGAGAGCCAGGGAGTTTGAACTCTGTTCGTTGTATTTTTGAAACGAACTTTCAGTCAGGTCCACCAGGGCCAAAACCTGTCAGGACTGCGGGATTGTTCGAAAGAGTTGCCGCGGCCCTGGTACACAAAGGGCTCAAGAAGGAACAGGTTGGGTTTTAGACCGTTAAAATCTGACACTCCCTTATTTAACTCATACCGGAAAAAAAAACAGTAACATGTATGTACAAAAATACCCGTTAAAAGTTAACATAATGACTTCAGTACATATATATTGTTACTTATCGTTTGGTGGATACTGAGTGTCAGGTGTAGAACCATTTCGCGTGGCCATGTCTTTGATTTCAGTAAAAGTCCTGGCAAAGAAAAAAATATGTGGTTTTTTTATGGTGTGTAAAGTGAAACATAACAATATTAGAATACACTGAAACAATTTTTTTTCGCGAAAATTTGTAGATTATTTCTTATCCGAGCCGATTGTACTCTTTGAACATTTCAGGGTCTATATTTTACCCGTCCGTGAGAAGATCTCTCAAGATGAAACTTCTATATAATTGATTAAACACAGATTGGCATTACATTAGTAGATAAGTGTAGTTCACACAAGCCACCGTTTATTTTTACTAGACCATTAATTATATGGCATCTGATGCTATGACGTATGTTAACTAATGGGAATTCACACGCCAACAAGAAGGTCAGATTTACCATAATCATAGAGTAACTAAGAAATATTTTTATTATAGCTCAATGTTTTGTATACAAGTATGTTTAGAATATAGCATTGTTTTTTTTCCTTGTAGGATAAAGCAGAGATAATATTTTCCTTCTGTATTGATATTTAATCAGGTAGGTATGTTTCATTTTTTAACCGAGAGAAAACAGGTTCAGATATAATTGGTAAATACTTCTGACAGAATTGTTTCATAAAAATCAGCTAAAAACCGATCCGATGTACTTAGCTTTGATTTGATTGATTCGGGATCCAACACCGGGGACTGTCCGCTGTGGATGCAGCATGAAAGAGCGTCAGACTCTAACTGACTTAAACCCACCTTGTTCCTTCCTATGCGGTTTGTATACCAGGGCCGTGGTAACTCTTTTGAACGATCCCGCAGCCCAGGCAGGCTCCGGCCCTAGTGGGCCTCGTTGGGGTTCGCTGACTCTCTTTGAAGAGCGGGCGGAACAATACGCATCGCAGAGACGAGCCTGTTGTCTCCTAGGAGGCGGAAGGACGATGAGCCACCCGAAATTCACCTCATTTTAAGCTCGCATTTTCTTGGATGCAATGCAAAATAGTAACATAAGTATATTTTTAACCTAGAATACCTATGTGTACCTACAAATAGGTTCAATTAACTTTACACTACTGAAACTATATAAATGTATTTTTATCGATTTTGTTCCCTTTATGAGTTGCGTGCACTTGAGTGTAATAAACCTGCGAGCTAGACTTTTAGTTTATAACCACGTTGGTACTAAAAGTCGTCTACATATGCCCCTAGGGATTAGCAGGAACCATTTTGTACTAGAACTCACTGAGTAAGAAAAGTTCGATTAGAAAGTGCTCAACCACATTTGGGAGTTCGTGACTAATATTATAAATGCACTTCAGAGGCAATTAGGCGGATTTGAGAAAACTCCGACACAAGGGTTATTTGATTAAACCTCCAGCTCACTCCATAAAAGGAAAAATGCGAAAGTAATTTTGTTTTTTGATGCCAAAACTACTGAACCGAATTCTATACTAATATTATAAAGCTAAACATTTTGAAAAAGTATTTTGATGTTTGATAGCCTATTTACCTCTATTTAGGGAGACTATAGGGTACTTTTTATCTGGATGCGTGTACGTAGTTACCACGTGATGCGAATGACGCCGCTGGTAGAAGCTAGTACACTATATACGGGACAACGTGACTATTAGGTATGTTACAATATTTGTGACACAGTCATCATCATCATCCAAGCGCNTTTTTTCATTACAATTACCTTTATTATACCGATCAATAATATCAATTTGTCAAGGGTAGGACATGAAAATACTCCCTGCTGTGTCTTGGGAATTGGGACGCTCACAAAATCGCCCATAGTTCGTTTTTATAGGCGAGGAGAGGGCGTAGTCTGAGAGCCAGGGAGTTTGAACTCTGTTCGTTGTATTTTTGAAACGAACTTTCAGTCAGGTCCACCAGGGCCAAAACCTGTCAGGACTGCGGGATTGTTCGAAAGAGTTGCCGCGGCCCTGGTACACAAAGGGCTCAAGAAGGAACAGGTTGGGTTTTAGACCGTTAAAATCTGACACTCCCTTATTTAACTCATACCGGAAAAAAAAACAGTAACATGTATGTACAAAAATACCCGTTAAAAGTTAACATAATGACTTCAGTACATATATATTGTTACTTATCGTTTGGTGGATACTGAGTGTCAGGTGTAGAACCATTTCGCGTGGCCATGTCTTTGATTTCAGTAAAAGTCCTGGCAAAGAAAAAAATATGTGGTTTTTTTATGGTGTGTAAAGTGAAACATAACAATATTAGAATACACTGAAACAATTTTTTTTCGCGAAAATTTGTAGATTATTTCTTATCCGAGCCGATTGTACTCTTTGAACATTTCAGGGTCTATATTTTACCCGTCCGTGAGAAGATCTCTCAAGATGAAACTTCTATATAATTGATTAAACACAGATTGGCATTACATTAGTAGATAAGTGTAGTTCACACAAGCCACCGTTTATTTTTACTAGACCATTAATTATATGGCATCTGATGCTATGACGTATGTTAACTAATGGGAATTCACACGCCAACAAGAAGGTCAGATTTACCATAATCATAGAGTAACTAAGAAATATTTTTATTATAGCTCAATGTTTTGTATACAAGTATGTTTAGAATATAGCATTGTTTTTTTTCCTTGTAGGATAAAGCAGAGATAATATTTTCCTTCTGTATTGATATTTAATCAGGTAGGTATGTTTCATTTTTTAACCGAGAGAAAACAGGTTCAGATATAATTGGTAAATACTTCTGACAGAATTGTTTCATAAAAATCAGCTAAAAACCGATCCGATGTACTTAGCTTTGATTTGATTGATTCGGGATCCAACACCGGGGACTGTCCGCTGTGGATGCAGCATGAAAGAGCGTCAGACTCTAACTGACTTAAACCCACCTTGTTCCTTCCTATGCGGTTTGTATACCAGGGCCGTGGTAACTCTTTTGAACGATCCCGCAGCCCAGGCAGGCTCCGGCCCTAGTGGGCCTCGTTGGGGTTCGCTGACTCTCTTTGAAGAGCGGGCGGAACAATACGCATCGCAGAGACGAGCCTGTTGTCTCCTAGGAGGCGGAAGGACGATGAGCCACCCGAAATTCACCTCATTTTAAGCTCGCATTTTCTTGGATGCAATGCAAAATAGTAACATAAGTATATTTTTAACCTAGAATACCTATGTGTACCTACAAATAGGTTCAATTAACTTTACACTACTGAAACTATATAAATGTATTTTTATCGATTTTGTTCCCTTTATGAGTTGCGTGCACTTGAGTGTAATAAACCTGCGAGCTAGACTTTTAGTTTATAACCACGTTGGTACTAAAAGTCGTCTACATATGCCCCTAGGGATTAGCAGGAACCATTTTGTACTAGAACTCACTGAGTAAGAAAAGTTCGATTAGAAAGTGCTCAACCACATTTGGGAGTTCGTGACTAATATTATAAATGCACTTCAGAGGCAATTAGGCGGATTTGAGAAAACTCCGACACAAGGGTTATTTGATTAAACCTCCAGCTCACTCCATAAAAGGAAAAATGCGAAAGTAATTTTGTTTTTTGATGCCAAAACTACTGAACCGAATTCTATACTAATATTATAAAGCTAAACATTTTGAAAAAGTATTTTGATGTTTGATAGCCTATTTACCTCTATTTAGGGAGACTATAGGGTACTTTTTATCTGGATGCGTGTACGTAGTTACCACGTGATGCGAATGACGCCGCTGGTAGAAGCTAGTACACTATATACGGGACAACGTGACTATTAGGTATGTTACAATATTTGTGACACAGTCATCATCATCATCCAAGCGCTGTCCCGGTTGCAAACCTTTCGGGCCCGGGGTCCGCTTTCCTGCACTTTCTCCTCCACTTCGCACGATCTTCGGCATCTCTGGTGGTTACTTCATTGGCAGGCATGTTACCTTACGACGTCAAGCCAGGTTTTCCTGGGTCTACCCAGTCTGCCCCGGCCGGGCGGAGGCGCATATTTATGAAACAGTATATACTGTAAAGGCGGTTTTTTATAACCCTCTATCTACTGTCTTACGATTACAGATTGAAATTTGACATAATTTATATGGAGCGAATGTCAAAATTCAATCTCTAATCGCAAAACAAGGGATAGATCGGTTATAGAAATCTATCGTAAATCGAGCATCTTTACGGCTTCTTATTAATTAGCCTAATGAATCAGTTAAACCGACTTTTCTTAACTACGTACACCGGCAAGCTATTTAATTAAACCTGGTTCAAAGTAATGGGTTTTCGGATAATATACGGTTCTATTTGTGTAGTTAATGTCATTCCCATGTGGTTTTATTATGGATACGGGAATCTGTTTATCCAATCCTCTGAGATAGATAGATGAAAGGAATATAGACAAGCTAATCCTGATTACCTACAACTAGCTGTTTTTTGCGGTTTCACCCGCGTCGCAGGAGAACATCTACCCTCACCCGGACTAAAGATATGTTAAGTATTCAGGGATAGTCTAGCTCTCTAGCAGTGTACGATTTTTTTAAAATCAGTTCAGTAGTTTCATATTCAGAGTCTTTATGTTACAAACAAACAAATGAAGAAAAGTATCCCTTAATTATATTCGTATAGACAATTAAAAAAAAAAATCTTTTAATACTTCCAAAAAATACATTTCATTAAGTAAATCGGCTTAAAACTGTAAACTAACTATTATATTTATATCATTCAAGCGGATTATATCAACCGAAATACAACATTCAAATTTATCAGAAGGTAGTGAAATAAATATAAAAATGGCGGCCCGAATACCCACCGTCCATTACCAGAAAATTGCTTTTTTCAATAAATATTCAATGTACGCATAACTGCGTCGGACTGATTAAATTCTGTTTACTTACAGAAACCGGGATACAGGACAGAATAACAGGGCTTACAATGTAGGGAACCATATTTTTGTATAAATATAGTGTACTGGTCTCCGCCCGTGGTTTCACTCGAGTCCCAGAGGAAATCTTCGCATCACCCGGGTAAAAAGCCTTTGTCTTTTCAGGCTCTAGACTATGTGAGTGATATATTAAAATCGGTTCTGTAGTTTGTAAGCAGTTATGCTATCATAGATAGGACAGTTTTCAAAAAGTTCTTTGTTAAAATCAATACTTGAATGCCTATAGAGACACTTGTACTAGGGATCTGCAAATAGATTGGGTTTAAGTCGGAACAATGACGAAACGATGTGATACTTTGTAACTAGAATTGATTACGATATCTATATCGTTTTAAGTAAATTATAACAACGATATTATTTAATTACGAAACTACAGCAAGAAAAAAGCACTCAAACTATCATCCTCATCTGGTTACAGCTTTCGTATCTATATCGGTGCTCAACGGTGACCTTCGTTCAGGAGCCCACCACGGTGTGTATGAGTTGAACCGACAGCCTATCTGACTCCCCCAATTTAGTTACAAGGGCAGCACGATACCCCTTATTGCTCAACTTTTTAATTCTCACTACCCCGTAGAAATGGAGTCTTTCAGTTTTCAGTTGTAAAATCTCGACCGCATCTCCACATACCATCTTTTTTGTATCAGCTTGAAATTATCGTTGATTTTCCTCAAAATATTCTAGCTAACTATAAACCTATCGACAAGCAATCAAGGAAATCTGGTATTCCATTTAATTCTCTATCGTAAACAATGAAATGCGTATGTATTTCCACGATATACAGTGGGTTATAAATAGATTTACATATCGAATTAATGCGGATAGTATGGAGAATTGCTTCAGAGAAATATTTCTGTAATCTAAACATAGGTGTGGCAACCAATTTTCGGAGTAATGTTGCTACGTACTTGTGTAAGTACCAAATTTATTTTTGTTTTTACATATAGTTAAATTGGGGGTGTTGAAAAGTATACATACTGTTTTTAGATATCATAGAAGATTATTTTCTCTTTCTACTGTTCTTTCGACAGCCTATTCAAAAAGTCATTGTTTACGTGCACCTACGTCAGACACAATTGGAAAATTAATATATTAGGTAATTAGATAATAACACAGATATTAACACCATATTTATTTGTGCACACAAAACTACCTCCATATTTATTTAATTAATTATTTATCTCAGGCATAAAAAAATTATACCACAACAGGAAAAACAAAATTGTCATAATTGCCACTATCAAAATAAAAAAAATCCCGATAATTACGTTAATATTTATACATGCTGTAGGTATGCAAAATATCATCGACTTTGTGTTTACGATAGTTTAAAATAATACAGAAACTCAAGGGTCTGTTTACTGTGTATCGCTGACATGTTTTACGAGGTGCGTGGGCGCATGCTGGCGTTAGACAACCACTTAACAACTGTTTGTGTGCCATACAGATAATGTATGGCCATTTAGACTTCGCGATTTACTAGTGGTATTGGTGGTTAAAAATAAATTATGTATGTGGTGCGAATTTTAAAAGGGTTACCATCAGTTTTCGAGATTCTATAAAGGTATCTGATAGGTAAGTAGTCAAAATTAAAAACATTTTTATAGCATTGTCTGTCAGATAACTATCTGGAACCTGTATACCTGTGTGTGTGTAATGATACTGATTAAAATAACACAGTTAAAAAAAAACACATTTTGGTACTAGTAAAGTTCTCTCCAAACTTAATGGCGATTACAACTAACTTCTGAGAACAGGTTTGCCATATAGCTATAGCCCTCGGGCACTTTAATGAACAGCTAGTCAAAATATCACAATATCACAATAATTAATGGGGCCCGAATTCACCATCAACTGAAACGACCGATTTCGTAAAAGAACTGCTTACAATGAATTTTCACGTTCAAATTCCAAAGTAAACAGTAGTTTTGACGGCCGTTTAAGTTGTCGGTTAACTTGGGCTTAAGTAAGAGTAATAACCTTAAAGGTCACAGTGGGCGTGTCTTTCGTGGACAATAATCATAAGGGATGAAAACATGGATGGTCATCTATTCTGGTATAGTAATGGATGAGGAGTGGACGTTTATAAGGAAAATGTAATTTGGGATCATATTAAAAATGGTATTTGAAGATGCTTGTAAAAAGAGATCGAGAAATTCATTTATTTGCTTGAGATATAGTATTTTACAGATCTTAAAATATGCTCTTATAGAGGAGAGTAACTATGAAATTATGGATTGTTTGTATTAACAAACCTTTTTCTTGATTATTTTTGTGTCTAAACCTTATCCATGAAAACTGCATGAAAATTCGTTCAGTAGCTTTTAGGTAACTGCAAACAAATGAGTCGGCAGATTTTGTCTTAAAATATGTGTTTGGGTATTTGATATGAAGATTTAATTACATAAGATTTCAAATGATTATGTCTTTCGACTATAGCCATAATACGATGTGCCTTTGTTATTTCTAATACTGTTTGTTTATTTATCGTCTGCACCATTTTCATACACTTACCCCAGATTTCCACATCACCAATGATAAATGTTTACCCATTGAATACCACAGTGAAACAACCACACAGACGTCGACACTTAACAGAATACTACAGAACTAAATTATTTTAACAGTGCGAAATAAACAATAATTTCTGAGTCGAAAATTGCAAATAATTCTAAAATTACGTACAGACTACATAGTTGCCGTTGCCTTAATACGTAGTTAGTATAGATATATATCTCACAAAAGCGGATGAGCTATTTATACTTGTGTATGTAAAACAGCAGTGTATATGTTGACCTGCTGTCGTCTGTACAACTATCAACTATCTATGTATAAATGTGTCATCGAGTTTGCCGTGGCTGACATACCACTGTTAAACCCGCGACGGTTTGTGTTGGTATGTTTTTTGTTTGTAATCAAATTGTAAACCTGATATTTTGAATAATAAAAAAAAAAAAAAAAAAAAAAACTAGAAACCACAACCATTATTTACCTTCTTTAAACACTTAAGTAAACAGATATTCTATATTTCCATTTTATAAATATATTTCAACGTCTTTCATACAATATTCTCGTTTTAAATAATACCTGGTCGTATTACGGGAGTCATTTTTGATCGTTATACCGTCGTCGGAGCTGGGAGCAATATATTATGAGCCAGAGAGTTTGCACTTTATATTGCTATTTTTCAACTTAATGCCTTTTTATAAAAGAGGGATATAAATAGGAGGACTTTAACCCTGGAGAGGAGGTTTTGTAAATAATTTAAGTGCTAATTTATTTTTTAGGTAAATTGAAAAAAAAACACACCACCTTCAATAAGAGAACTTGTTAATTACTTACTCCTACAGCAAGACAAGTCAAGCGTCTGAGGTAGTCGATGTCTCCAGTAAAAACAACGCGTACACACTCGTGGATTTTCCACACGATTTTTCCGTATAGCAAGGCTTGTTCATACAGGTGTCGGGATACCAGGATTGCGGGAAAAGCATTCTTTGTTATTGTAAGTTCAATAAACATCAAAATATTCAAAACCGAGCTTATCATGAAACAATTCCGAGTAGACAAAATGTATCTATCTTATATCATAACGCTGAAGAGTTTGTTTGTTTGTTTTAACGCGCTAATCTCTGGAACTACTGGTCCGATTTGAAAAAATATTTCAGTGTTAGATAGCCCATTTATTGAGAATGGCTATAGGCTACTTCTTACCTGGGTGCGCCGAGTATTTACCACGGGACGCGGGTGAAATCGGTTTTTATTTCCACTACTAGTTGTCAATTGTTTTCTTTGAACACCACCCGTATGAACCAAGCAATGTCGCTCGCAAAATCCACTAGTATGAAAGCACTGAGTTAGTCATTGATGCCCAAGATATATTTTAAGATAAGCCCGATGTTTTATTCAACTTTTTAAGACACGGATCCAAGTATTTTTAACCCGGCGCCAATGACGTGAAAATAATTACTCGGACGATGAGGCCGGGTCATATTGACCCGAAATGCAACGATATTTTTCAAAAGAAATTTTAAAAATTACCTTCATTTTAATAATTGTATATTAAAAATAATTCTTTTCTAAAGTAGTAAAAACCAAAAAATTTAAATGAATTCTAGAAATCTAAGTTTTATTATTTTTTTTAATAACACATGCAAATTCGACTATGAAAACGTAACATGTTTTTATTTTGAGTTCTTTGTAAAATATCCTTAGCAATGATAGGAATAAATAATATTATGTACTAATAGAGATATCAAATCAACTGTATAATATAAATATAGACACGAATCTGTCTCCTAGGTCATAATTCAGGCCCACGGGGGCCTATCAGATAATATATTTTCAGATCTGGTACATGCAGGTGCTTTTTGCCACATTATTCCATCCTTTCCTTTGTAATATTATTGCTGTAATTGATCTGGTAATTGCGAAGTCAAAATTATCTGAATCTGACACCATATCACTAGTTTCTAGGTAACTTTACTGTCATTGCCGAGTTCACGTAAATGGTCGTCGATATACACGTCTAAAGTAGCTTGGGAGTCAGAATGGTCGGAATCAGACTTTTCTGATAACTAAAAAATTCTAACTCGGTCATTTATCAATTACGTTTCACTCAAAACCTATAAAAACAAAATTAATTAATATTAAACACTAAATAAACAAATAAAAGCATGTCACAAAATTACTACGCCAGCGATGACGCTGGGTCATAATGACCCGTTTTCACTTGACGCACCTGTATCTCCTAGCACATGCAGCGTCGCACTGCAAAT
>NWSH02000535.1:14835236-14846120 GCA_002382865.2 Heliothis virescens
TTCGACTATGAAAACGTAACATGTTTTTATTTTGAGTTCTTTGTAAAATATCCTTAGCAATGATAGGAATAAATAATATTATGTACTAATAGAGATATCAAATCAACTGTATAATATAAATATAGACACGAATCTGTCTCCTAGGTCATAATTCAGGCCCACGGGGGCCTATCAGATAATATATTTTCAGATCTGGTACATGCAGGTGCTTTTTGCCACATTATTCCATCCTTTCCTTTGTAATATTATTGCTGTAATTGATCTGGTAATTGCGAAGTCAAAATTATCTGAATCTGACACCATATCACTAGTTTCTAGGTAACTTTACTGTCATTGCCGAGTTCACGTAAATGGTCGTCGATATACACGTCTAAAGTAGCTTGGGAGTCAGAATGGTCGGAATCAGACTTTTCTGATAACTAAAAAATTCTAACTCGGTCATTTATCAATTACGTTTCACTCAAAACCTATAAAAACAAAATTAATTAATATTAAACACTAAATAAACAAATAAAAGCATGTCACAAAATTACTACGCCAGCGATGACGCTGGGTCATAATGACCCGTTTTCACTTGACGCACCTGTATCTCCTAGCACATGCAGCGTCGCACTGCAAATACCAATAAAAACGATAGAGGAAGACTGTATCTTCAGCTACAGAAACGTTCGAATCACACGACCGATACAAAACTAAAATATGTTGATTTAAAATTGTCTCGGGTCAATATGACCCAGCGTCATTGGCGCCGGGTTAATACAGATGTCTGGTTCAACTACAAACAACTCACATTAATATATTCAATGTTAGTTTACAATAATAAACAAAAAAAAAACCGGCCAAGTGCGAGTCGGACTCGCGCACGAAGGGTTCCGTTCCATTATCTATGAAAAATAAACGTTCCTATTGCCTACAATTAGTCAAAACACAAACATTTCCCGACAACAAAAAATAACTTTGTTTTTCATACAAATATATGTATGAATAACAAATTTATAATTTGCGGTTACTGAAAAAGTGCTATATCTCAAAAACCACTGACTGTATCTCGTTCAAACCAATTTTGGTTGATAGTTTTTGCTAAGGTCGATAACATATATTTTTTTTAGATTTTTCACATTGGTAGTTTAGAAACGGCAGGGGGGGGGACACAAATTTTTGCACTTTGAAAGTGTCTAACTTTGAAATGATTGACTTTGAGAAAAAATGGTTTTAGAAACCTCAATCTTATTTTTAAAGACCTATCTATAGACACCCCACAAGTATTGGTTGGACGAAAAAAAAATTTTTTTGTTTCAGTTCCATGTATGGGGAGCCCCCTTCTAATATTATTATTTATTTATTTTTGTATAAAAATCGTAAAGCGGTTAACATAATACATCTACCTACCGAATTTGAATGGTGTAGTCTTAATAGTTTCGGAATAAACTGGCTGTGACATACGGACAGACAGACAGACAGACAGACAGACATGACGAATCTATAAGGGTTCCGTTTTTTGCCATTCGGCTACGGAACCCTAACAAAAGCTATCGTTAAAACGAAATTGTTACGTTAGTACGCAGTAACTATGCGAATGTATTATTCAGGAAAATAAATAAAAACTCAGTTCTGTCTGTGTGTTTGTGAATAGAAACATCGCGAATGTATTTAGGGTAGGAATTTGTTTGTATAAAGCTGTGGTGTTTGATAGGAATGGAAGATTTTGGTGTTGTAAGTTTCATGTTAGAATCTTTGTAAATCATCTGCCTAGTCTTTTCCAAACTACGTTGGGGTTATCTTTGTAAATGACGAATAAAATTGATAGATACCAAGCCAATTTATAGTTGAAAGTACTGTATTAAAAATGATGATAATTCGAAAGTTTGATCTTTAAGAAGAAATGTAAATAAGAAGACATAGGTACCTACCGCGCTGACCACCAATAACGACGCATTATGGGCAGGGAAACGCTGATGATATTCCTGATTATATTATACTAGCTTCTGCCAGTGGTTTCACCCACGTCCCGTGGGAACTACTCAGCGCATCCGGATAAAAAGTAGCCTATAGCCTTCCTCGATAAATGGGCTATCTAACACTGAAAGAATTTTTCAAAACGGACCAGTAGTTCCTGAGTAGCGCGTTGAAAGAAACAAACAAACTCTTCAGCTTTATAATATTATAGTATCCGGGATGATAATCCGGGATTTTTCCAATACTTCGAAAAATATTTCTAATAAAATATTACAGAATACCAGATAGACTCATCTCTTTTGATGTATTCAAAAGCGACATTTAAAATATTTACACTATCGCCGTCCCTTTGTAGATACAATAAATTACAGTATTATAATCCCAAAACTATGAGGTATTTAAATAGTTAACAAACTAAGGAGACAAGACCTGAATAATTTAAATGTAATAAGCACGAACTCCTTTGATATCGTCGGAACAGTTCCTCTAATATTAGTTACGGAATTGGGAACGGTTTATAAAGTACCGGCAAGATAAAGGTACCAGTTTCTAAAGTACCAGTGAGATACTGGTACTTATTCCTAGAGTACTGGAATATTGAACCGTTGAAGAGAATGTTAGGGTTATTAAATGTACTCGTATGTATTTCGTGGATGACTGAGCGTGTTACACTTGCTTGCATATTGCAATGATGAGTGACTTTGGTATTAAATGCATATAATACAAAGTAATGCGTTTACGTAGCTTCTAGCTTCTAACTAGACTTTACCTATGACTTTGCCAGCGCTGATTTCACAATTACACAAAGCATGTGTTATGGCGCTGAAAGATAGTAAACGGTTTTCAATGAATTAAACAAATATTTTGTAAATAAATGTAAACTTTGAACATAATATTTTTTTGTTCGTTAATCAAACTCGCAAAGTTTATACTATCTATAAGAGATAAAAATGAAAAAAGTAAAATAAGACTTTCGTGTAGAAATCCCACATTCTATCATTTCGAAATTAAATGTTTAATTTAACAAATTACGATCGTTCGACCTCGGCAATATTATGAAATATCGTGGCGTCCTACAAAAACGTATTAAAAATAGTTTCAACATTAAATTAGATCTAAATATAATTTAACATTTCAGTATGAAAATAGAGCGTTACAATTTATTAGTAGATGTTTAAATAACGGTTGAACACGACAGATGTTCGGATGCGGGTCGGTTTGTTTGTAAAGGGAAAATTTCTTGAGACACAGGCGTATATTTCTGTCTGTCTAGTACAATTTTTTCGACTGTCATTCGTTTAATTTGATGATTGATCTACCGAATAAAGTGTGAGTTTGTGTAGGGATAATTTCTAGAACTGCTGAACTAATTTTGAATAATCTTTCATCAATAGAAAGCTACTTTATTTAGGAGTAGATTTTTATCCGAAAAGTAAATTCCTCGGGATGCAGATGAAACCCCAGAAATCAGCTAGTCAATAATAAAACCAACAACAAAGAGTAATAAATATTGTATAATCATATCTGAAACTCGAAATACTTATTGAAGAGAAACAAAAATGGTAATGGAAGAGTAATATAAACGTTTCCAAAAGAACAATTTACATAATTTTCGACTAAATCTAGAAACTTGGTAACTGAGCGATCATTTTAGATATTTTACAGTGATGGCCTAAGTTGTGGAGATGAAATTTCATAAAATGGTTATAGGTCTTTTGTAGGCCTTTGTGTCGACAAGATGTCGACTTGTCAAAATTCATTGCTGAACAAAAATACCATTTTTGTGTTCAATAAAAGTTCAATTCTAGTAATTAAGTATAGTCATTCTATATATTCATAGTTAGATACATCGGGATATATTAAAGATACATATATGTTTTTTCGTAAAAAATATAAAAGTGGGTTTACACCACAAGTGTACACTTGGTTGCCAAAAAACCGAGTCCTTTAAAAAACCCCGCTATCACTCAATATCTATTTTTCAACATTTATTTATGCAACTGCATACATATCCACATTTATTACACAAACTACCAACATACGTTATAGATGTTACCTGGTACATCCTTACGTCTCTCCATTCTATCATGTTCAAAGTAAAGCCCACTGCACATCTTTGTGAAGGTATCTACAATAGTTTGTTCAACAAGCGGTGCTCGGTGAAAGGAAATAGCGATAGCAATACTTCTATGTATCGTTCCTTTTAGGTTAGCATGCACTATTTATTTGAAATTACACTTTTAGTATGGAAAAATTAGATACAATTTTTATGTTAATAGGTACTTAATTTTCATTTTATGTAAATATATTAGAATAACAAAAAAATAAGAAGGCTTTATGAGACCTTTCTTAGCGGTGGAAAAAAATAACCGAGACTAATCCAAAGAAACATTAGATAAGATGAGATTCTATTATTTTACATCATGGTTAATAAAAATATGCAAGGGTTAAGACCAGCCACAATAAGATATTTTTAAGCCATAAAACCGATAACTTTAATTTATGATGGTCTTGTGGTAATTTCTTATAGAAAACATATCTCAAACGCACAATCTAATCTCATATAGAAAAGTCCTAGAAACTGGAATACCCGTATATACGTATATATCTACCCGTATCAACGTAAATTCTATAACGATAACACCTATGTAAACCAGTAATACATTTACATAATTATATTCATAACAAAGTAATGCTTATTACCAAGTTGCTCGCGTATTAGTAGGGATTCGCTTACCTACTTAATTAAAGTTCATTATTTTATTAATTGGGTTAGTTTTAATTGCTGTTAGTGTAATACGATTAGTTTTGGGATGCTTAGATTTCATACCATTTCTAATCATTAATATATTTTATATGGTAATAGGAGTTTGTTAACACGTAAATATACCAGGTATTTGTTGTGGAAATAAATGCTATACATACAATGGTTTTTGTGACGGGTGTACCCCCTGGAAAAGATTGGGTAGGTATAACCAAAAAGATCGTAAGGTGGTCTTTTCTAAAACTTTACTCATGTAAATGACCCATTGCAAAGGTTAGCATTCCAAAAAGAGACTTAATATGTTATGTATTTGCTTGGAAGAAGTGGTACAACCGACACGTCAGTGGTAATAGGTATCTTTTGTATTATCTCTATTAGTAATAATATAAATATATAATAATAATAGTAATAGGTATCTCTTTGTATATTTTTCAACCAACTTCAAGACTAATCCAAATCTTTATATCTATTTCCCTCTCTAATTTCAACCACGCATGTACTTTGAGAAAACAACACCATTAATCTACATATTTATATTCCCTTAACAGTAAAAGCAAATGTTTAAAAAAGACACAAATAGAACACTGGTGTACTTACCTACTAGCAACTATTTATTTAAACAAACATAATTTATATGGAGATTTGTAATACACGGGAGGTACAAAAATGGGTCAGCAAAAGAACCTTTTTTGACAAAAATATGACCATGAAGGTTCTTCAGACATATTATTTAATTGAAGATTTATTCTATGGTATATTTTGTTCCTAAAAATCTGTGTCTGTTACTAACCAAAATAAACTGCACGCGAGTGTAATCAAACACAAACATCCTATAGCTAACTGATTAACTGTAACACAAATGATGACTTGCAAACCGACGGACAACACCTGTCAAAGTATCATTGTTGCTAATGTACACTGCGTGCCAAATGTTGACTCCAGTTGAGTATTCTTGTCAATACTATCCATTATAATGGGGAAATTGGGGTTCCGCCATGACGTATGGGAATGTACAGGATAGTAATTATACCTACGTCGTCAAAAACTGTGTCTTGCATTATCCCGCTAACAATATTATGTTAAGGGTGTAGTGGTTTTTACCGTTTACATTCAAGGTATACAACTTTTAAAGTCGTAGTACTCTTAAAAAGGTTAGGAGAGAATATGAAAATATATTTCAGCAGATAAAATTTTTTAACTTGAAATTCATAAGATAAAATATGAAGAATTAAGTTGTATTAAAAAGTTTAGGGTTCAAGTCCTGCCCAGAGCAATTAGTTAAGGGCTCCTTTTTAGGTACATATTTTTCTAGAAGAAAATAAATATTCTTCATTTATTTTTTATAGACAATCGGGTCATAAGAATCGGTCCATTTTTTAAACGTTCCCCGTATGACCAACATACATAGTTTTGAGTATTGTACGTACACAGTGCACAAGCCAACAGACAACCGGATAGACAAACGTAAACATTTTTGTGTAAAGAGTTCCTGCACAGTGTTTCGTCAACGGACGCAGGTGGAAAAAAAATATTTATATTCAAATGATTTTGTTTACACGTACTGGCACTCTCGGGCATTTTACGGGCTTTTCGTGTTCAGACGCAGATTCGAGAGGAAACTTTTTGTTTTAATTAAGAAAGATAAATTGTTCATTCAGCTTGAGAATTTTAACCATTTAAAAGGAAGTAGATATTTTATTTATGTGGTTCGTTTAAAAATAAGCAAAGATGCCAGACTTAGCGCTCATTTCACAGGTTACTGATGGAGTTCTAGTTAGCTACCTGACAAATAATGCTATAGAAATGTTAAACTTAATATTAATTTTGATTACTTTTTGGCTTTATCTGTCAGAAGCTTAGCTACCTAGAATTTTATCTGGAAACTGGCCCTTAAGAAATATTTTACTAGTAATAAGATGTGTTGCAGTGAATGTTATCATTATGCGGGTTAGAATCCCCATATGTGTGCTTCATGCATTCAACTTATACTTGCAGTCTTTATTTCATGTGCAGCGTTGAACATCTGAATATTACCCATGTTGATACTAACATTTTAGTTTACCCTTGGGTGGTTAGGTTGGTATAATCTTGCTAAGTAATAAACTATTATTTGTAGTAGTATTGTAGTATTACATACAAAAGAAAATAGAGTTGTTGTATATAGAGATTTTTGTTGATTTAAATCGGTCTACTGCTGGGCACAGGTCTCGTCTCATACAGAGAAGGTCAGCGTAATCGCCACGCTTGCTCAACGCTGATTACTGATTTGAAATTCTCGTCTGTATTTCACATAATCCTTCTTGGCAGTGGGGTAAGAATTGTCCTATCCAGTGAATTCCTTTTACTCGGTAGAATAATATCTCCATATGCAAATAAATTGAGTAACATCGGATATTTTGTCCGGTATTTGGGTTCAGTCCTCTGAGATGGACCCAAACCGAAACGGTAATTACTCCATTGCGGGCTAAACCTTTTAGTGGTGATATTGCGATTCATTTTAAATTCTAAACAGCTTGGGGTACGCAAGATTAACACGTTTATTTTACTGTATTGGAGCGTGTCGTCTTTCAGATTATAATATTCAATACGTTCGTCAGTGTTAGTTATTTTAGTCTTTGAATGATAACAAGGGGCCTGGCCTGGTTTGGCCCGGGAAATATCTGACATAACGAATGAAAATTAAGGTAGTTTTCGTGATTACCAATAGACAGATAGGCAACAGGATAGGTGCATTAGATATAATTTTCCGTGATGCGGAATACAACCTTTTCTAAAGCAGATATTTTTCCGCCCTCCTAAATAAGAGCTAACAAATCCGCCGTCAAAAGCAGAAAATTCCTTTTCCTTCAAACATATCTAATTCCATATCATTCTGAAAATAAATTACGCGAGCTTCTAAGGAACGCCTTGATAATTTTATTATAACCTAAGCAAAATCCTTATCAAATACTGCTTAGAAAAGGAATACCTTACACGAATTCCTTTAGCGACAAACGTGGAAAAAATGGGATTTAACAACCCAAAAGGCTGACGTTTTGATAAATTTGATTAGTCGCCCAGTGAGACGATGTGGGACGCTGCGTGGAAAAAATGGATCGCCTCGCAGTCTAAATTTGTTATTGGTAAATATTTTATAGCGGATCCCTCAATGTCGACTGAGTGTATTGGATCGATGAATATTTTTATGGATGCTGAAAATATTAAAAATTGATGCGACCCTAAAGTGGTCCGACCTCTTAGTAAATATTCTCTTTCTGGTAAAGAAATGAGTAAGCCGCTATTACTTTAAGGTATAAAAAATAACGCGTAGTTTTAGCCAGATTAAATATTTCGCCAAAGTCAAAAGATAAATTTTTGGATTACTAAAGCAGATTAAAAGAGCCGCTGCCTAAACCCCGACGCGTTAAAATATAAAGTGTCTTTTGTCACGCTTCTTACGTCTGTATAAACGTTGAAATTATCGCTGTGTCTTTTTTGGTTGAAAAAGATGCGTAGACTTTAGGCCCTTTTCAGGCCCGAGTAAGATTTAATCAAATAAACTCGGTTCGCAAATGGGACGAAATTATTATCAAAAGCTTTCAAGGAATAGAGATGTTAGATAAAATGGGACCTGTATTTTTTTCCCAATTCTAATTATAATTACAGGTTGAAAGTCGATCGATAGTTTAAATTCCAACTAAAGAGGATTTTACTAACCTATCTGTTGATTGGCTGACCAGAGATAAGAATGTAAGGTACTCCTCGAAGCGCAACTGATTTGAAGCGCACCTTCATAATTCTTCGAAACACACCTTTTAATTAGAATTGTTATCGGCAGTGCTACTTAAAGGTGCGCTTCTGGGGAGATGCAGGTGCGTTTCAAAACGGTTGCGCTTCGGGGAATAACTCAGAAATGTGATATTAATTGTATGGGGGCTAATGTAAAAATTGTATTTCTGGGCAGAGAAAACAATAAATAAGTTAATGATATCCGCAGATAGACGAAATACAGATTTACTTAAAGATAATATTTATCAATTAAAAGCTTTACGATTTTGTCCTCATTTCGAGGCATTTTTCGTAAACCTCGCTAACGAGGCAGTAATATTTTATTACAACAAAGATATCATTGTCAGCCACTTTTAAAGACAGCGCCTTTTTATTTGATGCCCTCATTTCAAGTCATAATTTATTGGGTGTTTCAATACATTGTTTGATTTGATATTCTGAACCTCTAGAATATTTTTTTCCTTTGTTTGTGAATAGATGAGGTGACTTTTAGGAGACTTTGACCTAATAAGTTTTCATTACAGGAATTACTTATTTTATCACACAATTCTGAATTTATACTTGACTACTAGTATGTCAGAACTAGAGCGAGTTTCATGGTATCTATAATTACTACTACATTACCGGGGTTTCCCCAGTTTCTTGGAGGAAGTTTCTTCAGTACCCGGATTCAATAGAGCCTATATTGATCAGGAATAGCGTAACTCTCCAACAGTGAAAGAATTTTCCAAATCGCTTTCTAGTTTTGGAGCCTCTCGAGATCAAACAAAAAAAATCCTCTTTATTTTCTATTATAATAGCATAAGATCAGTATAGATCTAACAGGCGAACTAATAGTCATTTTTTAATCAGCATACCAACTCTTAAAGTAGCTAATGATATTATTTCTTCCCGCATCATCAAATAGTATAAAAAAGCGTGTTAATTACATTAATGTTCCTACGCAACGCAACAATTCGCGTGAATTGATAAAGACTAAATCCATTGTTTTTCATTCCACCATGGTAAATATTTCTTTCTTTCCACGATAAAAGAATAACTCGTGCGGAATGGGTGATTGACGTAGGTACAGTCGCGGTAATAAATGCACTAGCAACTTTCAAACCTTCGCAATTTCGTAGTGTAATACATTGCCTGAACACAACGGATCCACCGGTTACACTAACACATATTATACGGCTGAAATAGGAACGTTAGCAACTTGCTAGTGCATTAATGATCAGGATTGTTCGTGCGAGTTACCGCGGCCCTGGTAAGCAAAGGGCTCCAGAAGGAACACGGTCGGTTTTAGTCAGTAAGAGTCTGACACTCCCTCACGTTGCACCTACAGCGGCAGGGGTCATTAGATGATGTCCCACCGGAAAAATCTGCCTATAGATACAGAGGATAACAGTAGGTTAACCTACCCGAAACTGAGAAATTTTACCAATCGAACATTAACCTTCCACTATTGAAAATAAGGTTGAAAATCTATTGAAGAAATTTGGTTACGTGCTGGCATCTGTACGTAGGTACGTAGGTACTTACCTATAGATGTCGTATTTTCCTTATGATAAAGAATTATACCGGTTTATGAAGATTGTCATGTTAGATGATTATGTAGTTGTAATAGAACAATTAAGATTCTGTTGTTGTCTCATTAATTCAGTTATTAAATGACATTAATTGGTGACCAGGCAGTATAAAGTACTGAATAATTAATTAATTGTGACTTTGTTGTGTGGATTGTGAGATACGTATGAAAATAACGTTCATCATCTTCTTGCCCTGTTCCCAATTTTATTTGGGGTCGGCGCAATATGTTTTCTCCTTCCATTTCTCCCTGTCACTCGTCATACTGACATTCACTCCTTTCTTACTCATGTCATCTTTCACGCAATCCATCCATCTTTTCTTTGGTCTGCCTCTCCCTCTCAATCCATCTACATTCATACTTAACATGCGCTTTGTTGCATGAGATTCATCCCTCCTCATTACATGCCCATACCATGACAACCGCTTACCTCTCATCTTTTCTGTAACTGGTGCTACTTTCAAACTTCCTCTAATGTACTCATTCCTCACTTTGTCCATTCTTGTCACACCACACATCCATCTCAACATTCGCATTTCTGCTACATGTACTCTATTCTCATCCCTCTTTTTCAATGCCCAACACTCTGATCCATACAGGACGACAGGTCTTATTACGGCTTTGTAAATTTTACCCTTTAATTTAAGGGGCATCCGTGGATCGCAGATTGTACTTGTGACCTGTCGCCATTTCATCCATCCACAGTTGATCCGATGCGTCACGTCCCGGTCCACGTCGCCATCACTCTGGACGAGTGACCCAAGGTACCGAAAGTCGGAGCAGACTGGTAAGGGCATGCCGGCTAGTGTTATGGTCATAGGCA
>NWSH02000535.1:14869218-14904411 GCA_002382865.2 Heliothis virescens
GGAGATAACACTAGTCTAGTTTTAATGCTGAGCATGTCAATTAATAACTAGCTAGGTGTCGCTCGTGTAAGTAATTGTGCAACATTGTTTGTTCCAATTTATTGAATGTAATGCAAATTTATAATATAATTTCTGCTGATATACGTGTACCTACTTACCTCTTAATAATAAGTTACACACATAATTATTGCATTAAGCACTGATTTAAATAGCGTTAGTCAAATTATAATTAGTCATTCTCGCAGAAGTAGCTATACTTACGCTAGTATTTTTCAATCGTAACCATGGGCAAGACTTACAGCAAAGAA
The DNA here is from genome assembly GCA_002382865.2 of Heliothis virescens. NCBI lineage: Eukaryota > Metazoa > Arthropoda > Insecta > Lepidoptera > Noctuidae > Heliothis > Heliothis virescens. The sequence goes on from NWSH02000535.1 coordinate 14,869,527, forward strand.
GAAGTTGTGATTGCCCAAAATAACGCTATAGAATCAAAAGTGACAAGATACGAGATCGGTTTCGCAGTCATGGCAACCGCAGTAGTTCTCATTGCAGTTTTAGTATCTTGTCGTCACCTCCGAAACCGCGTGAAGAAATTGGTTCGGAAAGAAGTAGTCAATACATCCGGTGTTGTGACTACGTTGCCTGGGCGCATAGAGGCTCGCACGATGACGCAGCAGCCACCTCAAGCCAGTTATGCGTAGTCAGCTCGCCCACCGCGAAATGTTATTGTTTTAATAATATGCAGTGCTTATCGCAACTTGTAATAGAATACTTTGTAATGTTAGTGTGTATTCATTATGTTAAGTGTCTTACTTTGTGTTTGTTTTATAACTTCGTGTACTTAGTAAGTAAGATGCTTTATTTTAAGAAAATTTGTGGCAAATTTTGGGGGGGAGTAATGTAGGGACACATGTAAGTACGAATGGCAGAGTGCTAGGTAAGCTAAAATGTATGTGAGCGTGAAGTATGCACGGAACGGGCAGTTACTGCGCACTGGTCCGAGTGAAAGGTTCTCTCAGGGGTTTACGCGAAATATATCCGGTATCCAAACACCGTGGTTTCTCTCAACCCCTGAACCATCAACCAGAAGAGGCAGAACTCAAATTAGGGATTCACCCACAACCTCGAATCCCTAAAAAATATTCAAAGTTCTACCTATCAGATAAATAAATAAGATATTATTTAAGGATTGCTAAAAGCTACACCACGGAAATCGATGACTTAAAAGAACATGAAAAAAAAAACTGAACTAACCACAATGTATTTGCATCGCAATATGCAAAACCCGTACCGCAATCAATACATACATGCAGTTTGTATAAAAAATCTCCACGCGGACTTTTTGAAAACTATTTCAAAAATACACATTTGTTTTTTATGCTTGTTGGTCCATTTTTATCAGAATAACTAACTTTTTGGCATACAAAACTCAGTGTTTTGTGCTAACTGGGATTTTTATATGTCAGCGTTCCAGCTAAATACAAAGGCATTTTTTTTCGTTTTTATTTCTTTTATTTTGTTTGCCACGCAAAAAATAAAGCGACAAATTTTGCATTTTAATTGTTGCAATTAGGAGTTTAAATTTTGCTGATATGCAAATATACATACAATTCACAAACGCATTATCCTTACTTTTGGTGACTGTACAGTTTAACGCAAATACAAGGAGCAAATAAAGAACTCGAGACTTTATATTTGTTAAAGCAATTTGCATTCAAGAATAAAAGGTTAAATATACATATTTACTAAGTACGTATTTTTATGCCTGTACATCGTGCATAATGTATTCACTTAGTATAAAAGCGATTTCTTCTTAAAGTGTTGTTAGTATTGCGGCTCAAAAATACTTTGCTAGGGAAGGTTGAATGTTAATCAATATAAAGAAGATAAAATCGCTATTGAATTGTGCTAATGGTAGGTCCTATGTGAGTAATCTGGATGCGAATGCGAAGCTCCGCGGAGCGACACGTACCTAAATAACAAACAGTCGATATCTGTAGAAGTGTCTTATGTGACCTAATCTATACTAATATTATAAATCTGAAGAGTTTGTTTGTTTGTTTGAACGCACTCATCTCAGGAACTACTGGTTCAATTTAAAAAAAAATCAGTTTTAGATAGCCCTTTTATCGAATACTTTTTATCCGGATGCGCCGAGTAGTTCCCACGGGACACGGGTGAAACCACTGGCAGAAGCTAGTATGTGATATACGTCAATGTTGATAGCGTGGCGCGGCGCTTCGTATAGCTTTGCATTCGCGTTAACGTTGACTCGACATGTAGGACGCACTCTAAGTGTATTCAAATTATTCATATTTACCTATGCACACTATTGCCTCATATTTCGCAATCCACGCAGAATATTTTCAGCATATTTTTCCCACACTCTAATATTCAAAACATGAGCCGCGTGTTACCAATGGCCTTGATAACATATTGACTGAACAAATCTTCAGTTTCATCAATATTGTACACAGTAACGCAATATAATAAACAGAACTACTGATTGAGACTTTACATGCTTGTTACTAAGTATTGAGAAAAAAAACGTTTTAATATTTCACGAAAGAACACGACCATTTTATATTGACCCTTCAATATGGCGCTGGGAGAGGATAGAATGAAAATATCTTTACAATGTTCTACGTTTGACTTCAGTTGGTTTTTTCCCGGGGTTCAAGTAAAACTGGTGGTAAGAAATAGCTGTTACCTTGAAGCAATTCTCATGTAAATGGAAATTCGTTGGCTATCCGATTTCAATGGATGAAGTGAATTTATTAGCATTAAGGTGCTGGTTTCATAAGAGATGATCTTTGGATTTTTTAAGGTTTGAATAGACTACCTTTTCAATTAGCTACGTTTCAATAATTCTGGTGGTTTTTACTGTAATTTTTTATACAATAGGTACTTGCTTCCGTCAGCGGTTTCATCTGCGTTCCGTGGAAACTATTCCACACACCTGAATAAATTAGCCTTATAGCCTTTCCTATAACATATAAGGCTGGTGGACTATCTAACACAGATAGATTTTTTCAGTTTAGATTAGCTCATTCAAAATCATAAACGAACTCTTCATCTTTATAACATTAAATATAGATGAGAATATAAAACGCTTTTAAAGCCATCATTACCTTAATTTGACTGCCAAAAAATGGCCGCAACCACCGAATTTTCGCCGTTAACAATGACCCTTTTGGCAACAAAAACCTTCATTCGTTTAAGCGTTTAATTCGGTTACATAACCCGAGTGCATTTTAAATATAATCACATTAATAATGTCAACCACATTTAAGTATGAAAGTGTAATCTCCCCCCATTGTACAATTCTGACGCCATATTATTCCCATTTCAAAAGGTACTGAACTCTTAGAGCATTTAACTGACAGGAATCACCATGGTAAAAAATTGAAGAGTGTCTATGGAGTTTCTTGTCAGTTCTTCTCCATGATAACCATCTTGGACCTTCTTGGACCCGTGCAGCTTGATGTTTAGAAAAAGCTTTTATAAGCCTATTGAAAATTGAGTTTGAGTCTGACTAGTGGAAAGGAAAAGAAAGGGAAGGGATTGTGAAACAAATAGTTCTAGACACACAACAAAATTGTCAAACGCAAGCATTAACTTGACCCATACGTGTACATATGAGTATGATCGATAGTCTCACACCTTTGGAAGTTAGAGTACGGTAGTGGCGTCTCCGGTTACTTAAACGCTCTAAGACTGAGCTCAATTACAGGAAAACTCAACAAGGCATTCGGAAGGGCTCTTAAGGGAGACTGTTAAATACAAATAAAACCTTAACGACTAAAGCATAAGGTTGAAAGTTAAGTACCTATCATTTAAGGCCTTGGACTTATTGTATTTGTGCCAGATCGACCTGAAAAGGATTCTGTGCATTAGATTTTGAACTTTAATGTTATAAAATCTAAAAGAAAGGTTCAAAAATATAGACATAAAATCTGAAGAGGATTTTGTATGAGAAATGTATTATAAGAATTTAGTTCAATTCGCTTATTATTTATGTTCAGTTGCTACTGCTTATAGTAGTAATTTATTAATTAATAAACAAAGCGAAAACCGAAGTGGTTTTCGCTACAAACATTATTTGAATAAACCGAATTTATTCAACATTCCTGTTTCAAAATCAAAGCTTGGTTTAATAATTTGACAAATACATACATTATTTAGATTGATTTGGGATTTAAAGTCAACATTATTTGCAATTTCAGATAATTGCTGGCAGTTTGAATATCTTCTATGTATTTCCATTTAACAACAAAATTAAGTAATTTTAGATTCAAAGGCTTATTTTTTGTATTTATATATTTTTTCACTGTTGGCAAAGTACATTTTAGATAAAATAACATAATGATTCGATTAAAAATTACTACAATTGGATATTCAACATTCATTCGACACTTTTTGTGTGTACCTACCAAATACGTCAATACTTAAAGTGAATCGCGAAACTTCGGCCGCGGACGAAAGTTTTGTTTTAACTTGATAATTCTGACACGTGGTCATGTCACAAAATCATTAAAATGTCGTTTAATAATAATAAACCTGTATCCACAAAACATATCTCTTCCAACTCACCCACAAACTGCTCTTTTATGCTATTTAAATATACTCATCTGAGCTGAAAGACTGAAAGATAATCCAAATGCTTACCTAACCTTCCATTTCCAAAATAAAATAAGTACCACGTTTTCTACCAACCAACACATTCCCTACCGTATGTACTTACATAATTAAAGACATACGCCCTTCTAAGTCTATTTTGAGATGAAGCACAATGTATGAAGATGCTCTATTTGATTACCGTCGCAGTCGTGATGTCGCCCTAGAAAGATTACGAGAGCCGAGTGTACCGTAGCGTAGGTATGTCTTCATGTTACACTAAGTAGTTGCTTTATATAAGGAGTTTCATTAAGGACTTGATTTAAAGGCTTTGAGAGTTTGTATATAAATGGTTAACATTATTATTTTATCTTTTATTGTCCCACTGCAGGGAAAAAGCCTCCCTTCCCTGTTTCCACTTATCTCTGCCTTTTGCCACTTAAGGCCAATCTTTTTGATGGGAGTCCAGCTCGTCGCGCCATCTCCTTCTGGGCCTGCCGCGATGTCGTTTCCCGCTATCTGGGGCCACAGAGTGGTCGTTTTTGCACAAAGCTCACCCGACACGCGGCAGACGTGGCCTGCCCAGTTTCATTTAAGCCCAGCAGCAGATTTCTTGACTCAGCCGGGCTCATAATGCTACCTACTTGTCGGAGAAAATCGTTATGATACAGATAGATGATCGCTCATTCACGGATCGACCGAGCCAAATGCTTAACCTTTGATAGGTCGATTTAGCCACGAGCTCTACAAGTCAACTCTGCAAAATCCAATTATATATTTCACGCTCATTATCCAACCTTCTAAAGAAAGCAAATATAGGAAAAGTAATCAGGTTTCCTCAAAGAAAATGTTATGGCAATACCGCCATGATTACCGCAGTCTATGGTTATTGCTGGTAATTAGGATCGGGAATTACCGCGCCCTACATACCGGGGTTACCATACAATTGGGGAGTCGTATTGATCCTTTTTGGAAATTACGAATTTTGTTAATGGTAAATGAAAGTGTTTTTGTGTGACTGAGGGGTAAAATGGGAAATTAAAATGTGTGGTTGAAATGTATTAACAAAGCAATAATACTCGTAAGTTGAAAGTAATCATTCTTGATATAAAAAGCATTTTCCAAGTTCTTTGCCATGTATGCTAATTTATGCTTACCTAAATTTTCGAAATATAAAATATCGATGATTTGAAAAACACTTATAAGTAACTCACCTTTCATAAAATGTATGTAACCTCGAAAGAAGCCTGTTCTGCAAAAAAATTTTTTTTTTCTCTTATTAAGAACATTTCACAAATAGGTCTTATTCAACATGTATTTGCATTGCTCTCAATATTTTTGAAAATTGCTAACAAAAGCATTGTCAAATTGTTAACCCTTTCTTTCGCAGCAGAAAGTCTAGCATAAGTTATCGATTTTTTTTAGTACCTATCAAAAAGGTAACTAGAGAAGGTTTTCTTATGAAAGGAAATTTAACTTTGATCATCTATACTAATATTGTAAAGAGGAAAACTTTGTTTGTTTGTTTGGTTGTAATGAAAAAACTAAGCTCAAAAACTAATGGACCGATTTTAAAAATTCTTTCACCATTCGAAAGCTACATTATCCACGAGTGACATAGGCTATATTTTATCCGGGTACGGGCATCATTTATAGATGTAAAAGGTCAAAGAAACGATGGATGTATGGTGTGAAAGACGATATGGCTGGAAAGATTGTCACTAACTTGTCAGATGATGTGGTACAGGGAAGTATAGAAGAAGACACGTAGGTAGTGTAAAAGTAAACAGCTGCGGAACTATTTGAAATGATTACCGTGGCTCTGGAACGCAAAGGGCTCCGTAAAGAATATGGTGGTTTTATCCAGTAAGAGGAGCGGTGATTTGGTGATTTCCCAATAAAAAATAAAGGTGAAAGTAAACAAGGTGTAGTACTTATTTAGGTGCATTGGTTAGAAGGAAAGAACAGAACTTCGAGCTAAGTAGCATTTTAGGAACAGGTTAGTTTCACAGTAGTCTATTAGCCTCATGATGACGATAAAATAAATTCACACTTTGAACGAAAATATACAAAAAATAAAACAACAAACAAACAATAAAACATACACAACAAAGAATGTTAAAATAAACCGTATATTTCAAGAAACAACAGTACAACACATTTTATGCTGTTTCACTAATGTACTGTCATTAGAAACATTACCAGAGTATGCTCTTGTATTTTATAACGCCCTGGTAGTCTAGCCTGGTTGCTTCAGAAGTTTTATAGAAATAAACATAAATAAATAGGAATAAATTAGCTAGTTTTTTGTTTTGACTTTCAGAGAAATTATATTTTTATGTTACTGAAATGGTTTATTATGTTTTGTTCTTCAGGTTCTGAGTTTTTAAAATTGCCATCAAAATTGGTTCAGCGATCCGACTATGTATTTGGTTAGAGCAGGATTACTAGTATATAAAAAAAAATATTTGTAGTTTGGGCGCTAGTTCCAGGAATTCTAACCTGTAAAATTTAAAATATATTTTCAGTTTTAGTTATTCTATTTCTCATGGAAAGTTGAAAGCTACTTTTAATTCGGGTGCGTGAATTATGGCCCTCTTGGCTTGGACGAAGCCGTGAGTTAAGGCTAGTTTCAGTATATACCTACATCACCATATGACAGAACCAGTCAAGCCTAAAACTTTTTGAAATGGGATGACTACGCTTGAAAAGGGCTCAAATTAGTTTATAACAAGTTGTTGAGTTATGTGCTATTGACGGCTGTTTTGATAACATAAGTTAACACGTTTAAAAAGCTGTTTTTCTTATACAAAAAAAATGGTTAAAACTTTAGAATAAATAAATGATGGAGGATGCTACACATATAAATACACCGGATAAAAGATTTATTATAAACTGCTAAATACGAGAAAATCTATCATCTGCCTATCATTTTCTAATTACGTGGGTGTAGAGAGGTGTTTAACATGGAGCGTCTACCTATCTGATCTCCTCAACAAAGTCACTGGATCAAGCCAGTTATCGGACTCTCTGGCTTTTGGACGGGTTAGGCGCATTTGGTACATTTGGCAACTGGTACACTTCTTAAATTGTACACACCGCAACTAGTGCACTTTTTGAAAAAAATACAAAAAATTAAAGGATTGTTAAAAAAAAGAAAATTCAAAAATAAAAAAAAGCATATAATTTAGACTTACAGCATAAAGTCATCATGACAAATACATGATTTTAGCAGTCGTTAAGGCAGTCCACCTATAACGATTGCTAAAGACAGCCGGAACCACCAATAAAAAGTATTTTCCAAAACTCGAAGGAACTCGTCATGTCAAGATGGGCAACCATCCACGGGCAGACAGACCACGCCAAGCGTGCAACTGTTACTTAGACACGAGCTAATTCGTATTTTTCCTTTCAAACAAACTAAATTATGCAAGTTTCTTAAGGTTTTATAAAAAGAGATGATTAATTGTAATGAAAATCGTGACCAGCTTTCTAGTAGAGTTGTACCTCAAGAAACGCTGCATGAAATTGTTTTCATCAACCTAGAGTCTAGAAAATATTTATAGTAGAAACTGTTTTCCATTTATAAACAAAATGAATATATAAGCGAAAGAAAATAAATTAGATAAAGTGTTTAAAGAAAATGAAAATATTATCCTATCGTGTATTTTAAATCAAATAACAAAAACTTTTTTATATCCAGCCATACAGAATTAAGCTTTGCAAGAATCAGTAACATTAATTTTCATAAAATAATGACATGATTGAATCAGTCAAATAACCCCATTTTGCCAGTAGAGTAAAAAGTGCTGAAGATGCCCCAAAAAGTCGTAAAAAAATGACATGATTTCAATAAATACGTGCTTCAATTCAATTTTCCATGTGAATCACTAGCATAAATACTTTATGTGCCATTGACTGCAATGCAATCAACGTTCATTGTAGCGAAAACTTCTCGAATTTTCCTCATAAACGTTCATATAAGTTATTAACTTGAGACAATTGGCTTTATTGTACTTATTACTTTTGTTCGCGAAGTTTTTTCTTCTCGAGTTAATGTGACTAGACGACCTTACTAAATTATGTCGTCTACTCTTCATTAATTATGGTAGGTTTGAAAAATATAAACACCCGTCCACTTGAATACCTCCTCCATTTTTAGCAATCGGAGAAATTAAAAGTTTTTAGGCCGGCTTAAAATTTTTTTCAGCTTTACATAGCCGTCTAAATGAGAAAGATAAGCTTCTTGTTATTCAAGTGTGTGGAGTAATTCTTATGGAAGACTGCTGAAACCTCTGGGGGAAGCTAATTATTATTTGTTGCTAATTAGTTTGGTCCATAATCCCCAAATTTTCTCACGTAACAAGTATTTTAACTTCCATTTCCATCACATAAAATAATCTTTTCAACGTATAAGTACATATAACTTCGTCCCATGTTCGTGCCATGTTTGCCCTTAAGGCTTTTTGTCTATTATCCACTGTGACCTTTACCGTAACAGAATATTGTTCACTTCTCAACAATATCTCAGTGACGTGTTTATTACAAGAAAACAAAGAAACTAAAAATAGCTGAGGTAAAAGATGTGCGATATCGAACCCGACTTGAACATCGTTCAGAATATAGGCTATTTTAGAATCGCGTATCTTTCTTCCTCCTCCTTTTGGGAAGTCGGTAATAAATATACTTATAAAAAATCTACTTTTATACCGAACTTATCCATATCTATACTAATATATAAAGAGGAAAGATATAATTGTTTGTATGTCTGTTTGTAACGAATAGACTCGGGATTTACTGAACCGATTTCAATAATTATTTCAACAACATGGCTATGTTTTATCCGGGTAAGCGAAGAATTTTCCCCGGGACGCGAGTGAAACCTCGTAAAATGGCTAGTCTATACTAATATTATAAAGAGGAAAACTTTGTTTGTTTGTTTGTTTGTTTGTTTGTTTGTTTGTTTGGTTGTAATGAATAGGCTCAAAAACTACTGGACCGATTTTAAAAATTCTTTCACCATTCGAAAGCCACATTATCCACGAGTGACATAGGCTATATTTTATCCGGGTACGGGCATCATTTATAGATGTAAAAGGTCAAAGAAACGATGGATGTATGGTGTGAAAGACGATATGGCTGGAAAGATTGTCACTAACTTGTCAGATGATGTGGTACAGGGAAGTATAGAAGAAGACACGTAGGTAGTGTAAAAGTAAACAGCTGCGGAACTATTTGAAATGATTACCGTGGCTCTGGAACGCAAAGGGCTCCGTAAAGAATATGGTGGTTTTATCCAGTAAGAGGAGCGGTGATTTGGTGATTTCCCAATAAAAAATAAAGGTGAAAGTAAACAAGGTGTAGTACTTATTTAGGTGCATTGGTTAGAAGGAAAGAACAGAACTTCGAGCTAAGTAGCATTTTAGGAACAGGTTAGTTTCACAGTAGTCTATTAGCCTCATGATGACGATAAAATAAATTCACACTTTGAACGAAAATATACAAAAAATAAAACAACAAACAAACAATAAAACATACACAACAAAGAATGTTAAAATAAACCGTATATTTCAAGAAACAACAGTACAACACATTTTATGCTGTTTCACTAATGTACTGTCATTAGAAACATTACCAGAGTATGCTCTTGTATTTTATAACGCCCTGGTAGTCTAGCCTGGTTGCTTCAGAAGTTTTATAGAAATAAACATAAATAAATAGGAATAAATTAGCTAGTTTTTTGTTTTGACTTTCAGAGAAATTATATTTTTATGTTACTGAAATGGTTTATTATGTTTTGTTCTTCAGGTTCTGAGTTTTTAAAATTGCCATCAAAATTGGTTCAGCGATCCGACTATGTATTTGGTTAGAGCAGGATTACTAGTATATAAAAAAAAATATTTGTAGTTTGGGCGCTAGTTCCAGGAATTCTAACCTGTAAAATTTAAAATATATTTTCAGTTTTAGTTATTCTATTTCTCATGGAAAGTTGAAAGCTACTTTTAATTCGGGTGCGTGAATTATGGCCCTCTTGGCTTGGACGAAGCCGTGAGTTAAGGCTAGTTTCAGTATATACCTACATCACCATATGACAGAACCAGTCAAGCCTAAAACTTTTTGAAATGGGATGACTACGCTTGAAAAGGGCTCAAATTAGTTTATAACAAGTTGTTGAGTTATGTGCTATTGACGGCTGTTTTGATAACATAAGTTAACACGTTTAAAAAGCTGTTTTTCTTATACAAAAAAAATGGTTAAAACTTTAGAATAAATAAATGATGGAGGATGCTACACATATAAATACACCGGATAAAAGATTTATTATAAACTGCTAAATACGAGAAAATCTATCATCTGCCTATCATTTTCTAATTACGTGGGTGTAGAGAGGTGTTTAACATGGAGCGTCTACCTATCTGATCTCCTCAACAAAGTCACTGGATCAAGCCAGTTATCGGACTCTCTGGCTTTTGGACGGGTTAGGCGCATTTGGTACATTTGGCAACTGGTACACTTCTTAAATTGTACACACCGCAACTAGTGCACTTTTTGAAAAAAATACAAAAAATTAAAGGATTGTTAAAAAAAAGAAAATTCAAAAATAAAAAAAAGCATATAATTTAGACTTACAGCATAAAGTCATCATGACAAATACATGATTTTAGCAGTCGTTAAGGCAGTCCACCTATAACGATTGCTAAAGACAGCCGGAACCACCAATAAAAAGTATTTTCCAAAACTCGAAGGAACTCGTCATGTCAAGATGGGCAACCATCCACGGGCAGACAGACCACGCCAAGCGTGCAACTGTTACTTAGACACGAGCTAATTCGTATTTTTCCTTTCAAACAAACTAAATTATGCAAGTTTCTTAAGGTTTTATAAAAAGAGATGATTAATTGTAATGAAAATCGTGACCAGCTTTCTAGTAGAGTTGTACCTCAAGAAACGCTGCATGAAATTGTTTTCATCAACCTAGAGTCTAGAAAATATTTATAGTAGAAACTGTTTTCCATTTATAAACAAAATGAATATATAAGCGAAAGAAAATAAATTAGATAAAGTGTTTAAAGAAAATGAAAATATTATCCTATCGTGTATTTTAAATCAAATAACAAAAACTTTTTTATATCCAGCCATACAGAATTAAGCTTTGCAAGAATCAGTAACATTAATTTTCATAAAATAATGACATGATTGAATCAGTCAAATAACCCCATTTTGCCAGTAGAGTAAAAAGTGCTGAAGATGCCCCAAAAAGTCGTAAAAAAATGACATGATTTCAATAAATACGTGCTTCAATTCAATTTTCCATGTGAATCACTAGCATAAATACTTTATGTGCCATTGACTGCAATGCAATCAACGTTCATTGTAGCGAAAACTTCTCGAATTTTCCTCATAAACGTTCATATAAGTTATTAACTTGAGACAATTGGCTTTATTGTACTTATTACTTTTGTTCGCGAAGTTTTTTCTTCTCGAGTTAATGTGACTAGACGACCTTACTAAATTATGTCGTCTACTCTTCATTAATTATGGTAGGTTTGAAAAATATAAACACCCGTCCACTTGAATACCTCCTCCATTTTTAGCAATCGGAGAAATTAAAAGTTTTTAGGCCGGCTTAAAATTTTTTTCAGCTTTACATAGCCGTCTAAATGAGAAAGATAAGCTTCTTGTTATTCAAGTGTGTGGAGTAATTCTTATGGAAGACTGCTGAAACCTCTGGGGGAAGCTAATTATTATTTGTTGCTAATTAGTTTGGTCCATAATCCCCAAATTTTCTCACGTAACAAGTATTTTAACTTCCATTTCCATCACATAAAATAATCTTTTCAACGTATAAGTACATATAACTTCGTCCCATGTTCGTGCCATGTTTGCCCTTAAGGCTTTTTGTCTATTATCCACTGTGACCTTTACCGTAACAGAATATTGTTCACTTCTCAACAATATCTCAGTGACGTGTTTATTACAAGAAAACAAAGAAACTAAAAATAGCTGAGGTAAAAGATGTGCGATATCGAACCCGACTTGAACATCGTTCAGAATATAGGCTATTTTAGAATCGCGTATCTTTCTTCCTCCTCCTTTTGGGAAGTCGGTAATAAATATACTTATAAAAAATCTACTTTTATACCGAACTTATCCATATCTATACTAATATATAAAGAGGAAAGATATAATTGTTTGTATGTCTGTTTGTAACGAATAGACTCGGGATTTACTGAACCGATTTCAATAATTATTTCAACAACATGGCTATGTTTTATCCGGGTAAGCGAAGAATTTTCCCCGGGACGCGAGTGAAACCTCGTAAAATGGCTAGTCTATACTAATATTATAAAGAGGAAAACTTTGTTTGTTTGTTTGTTTGTTTGTTTGTTTGTTTGTTTGGTTGTAATGAATAGGCTCAAAAACTACTGGACCGATTTTAAAAATTCTTTCACCATTCGAAAGCCACATTATCCACGAGTGACATAGGCTATATTTTATCCGGGTACGGGCAGTAATTCCCACGGGATGCGAGTGAAACCGCGGGAAAACGGCTAGTGTAATATATTTTGATCTGTTAATTTATTTTTTAAGATTGAATGTCCTTATATTTATTTCCTGTATACTTTTTTGCGTTTCTGATAGAAAACTTATTTTGACCCTCTATCTCAAAATAGATGAAAAGGAATATTTATTATAACAAATACGGCTTAGTCTAGAAACGTAAGTCTCTTTGCAGAGATTTGGCTAATGGTTTTTTGTAAATATTTATAAAGGTATATAAATCCGTAAGTCTGCTTAGTATATTTATCCATATCTATACCTCGCACACTGCAGCAGACTATAAGTTGTTGACTATAGTATTGTCAGCCGATGCCTAATGATTGGCGATTACAGATTTTTTTTAAGTAATCGGAAATCCAACCAAACTTTTTAGTCGATCTAATACCGGTTGGATACCTGATCGATAAGTAATAGGCTTCATAGATAAATGGGCTATCTAACGCTGAAATAAATTTTCAAAATGGTCCATTCCATAGTTTCTGATATTAGCGCATCCAAACAAATAAACTTTTCTGCTTTATAATATTAGCATAGAATGACCACGGTAAAACAGCAATAAAGTACCTAGCAGTCATTTGTTATGACCATGGTTAGTGAGTTGCATTCATGGCTATAATTTTGTAATCACTTGTGGCTTCATGCCATGGTGTTATGAAACAATGACTGATGGAGGCGAATGCTCGTTATATATTGCCTTTGACGTTCATGGTCTTGTTGATAAAATAAGCATTATGCTTAGAAAAGAGAACATCCGAATTGAGAAGCTCCTCTTTTTTGGAAAGTTGGTTGAAAAGTAATGAATCAGGGCTGGTCACGAAAATTGATAGAAATATTTGAAGAGAGATCCATGTTCACAAATCAAAAACAAGATTTTTCTAAACAAATACATCGAAAATTCCCCTCTTACCGAAATAAAAGGTAGAAAATGCACATTTTAATAAATTGCATTTCTAATACATACACACAAAGAAAAACTGACCAATTACAATTTTCGTCACTTTTACATAAACATGTTTTTGAAGACACAAGTGTCAATTAAAACCATGAAACATCTGTATAACACTATTCATCAAAACAAAACTAAAAATTATCAAAGAATCTTTAGAAACGGTTTCCAAAGCCCATCACGTATTCCACGAGACAAATCTACCGTGTCCAGTCTAAAAATAACTAAAAACTACGTGTTTACATGACGTTGATCTTCAAAATTTATACGTTTGTGGGCTTGGAGCATTCAACTAACTAGAGCCGCCAGGAGCACGAAACAATGCATCAGATAGTGATAGCTGACTCATGCATTTTTGATCAAATCGTTATAAACGCCCACGACAAAAATGTCAGACAAAATCCTAAATTTGACATGTATGTAGATTTAGATCTCGTCTAAGCTGAAATAATACTCCCACTACCACATTTACACCCACCAGCAAACCCAATACACATGAAAATGTCCTTGTTATTGGTCATCCAGTGGTTGGTTTGATTCAGAATTAGCTGAATGACATAACAATGGGATATTTTAATGTGTATTGCATTCATATTTCAAATGCATGTAAATGTGGTGATGAGGCGCATCATAATAGTTTAGACGTCTTATATATACCAGTATCAACGCCTTGCAAACGGTACGGCAATCGCGTCTCCAGTTGTTTAAATCATCCAAGTTTGTGAAGGGCTGCTTTCCTGAATTATTCATAAACTGTGATATTTTTATAAAGCGGGATTTTAAGGGATCTCGTGGGCCTGCTAATCGATGATAGAGAGCTCATTTTTGGAGGTAAAAATTATTCTTTGGGACGGATCCAACTTTTTTTGGGTCGTTGACTGTCTTTTGTTTTTTGTGAATGAAGTGGTTTCTATTGTTTAGGGGAATAAAAGCAAGGTTCCTTTAAAAATATACGACGTAAAATTATGTATGTAGAGCATTTTTTTAGCGTTAATATTTATCAGTTTTTTCGTATTAAAAATTAACGGGCAATACAATTTTAGGTACGAAGCCAATAAATCCACCATTAATTCAATTATAAATATGGATACGTTTAACTACCATTTTCGAAGTGACCTTCAGAAGTTTAAACAGATTGTCTGAAACTCCCAAAATATCCTTACACGGAAAACAGCTTTGAGCCAGTAAATAATTCAGTAAGGTTTAAATTGAACCGGCGACCTTTCACTAACCAGTCAACGTCCGTGTCAGCTATTTATACTCAATTAATTTATGTATTGCCTTAACCTAGTATAATAAAACTTATAATTACTAAGAAAAGGCAATTTTTCTAGAAGTTTTATATATTTTTAGGGGTTTCGGGTTAGATTGATAGTTTTTTGTCATGGTAAAGTTTAGTGACATATTTAGTACGTACGGGTTCAATTCTCGGATTAGGCAGAAATCCCCTGATGGGCCTTTAAGAAATTTTCGCAAAGCACCCTGGAGTCTAGAACTTGGTATTGATACACCCGTGTCTCTTAAAGCACGTAAATGTCGGTCCTGCTTGTGATCTCCGGTTATGTCGGATTGCCGCCCCATCGGACTATGAGAGTGAGGAAGTAGAGAGGGCACTTGTATCTGCGCTTACATTGTCTACATGTCCTGCGCAACTGACCGATTTTTTTATGTGGACAAAAATAGAACTGTCATTATTCGTATGTCTCTTCCAGACCTCGGGACTATATTATTAAGTCCCGGATTTTTGGAGGGCGAACGGGGGGCGAAGCCAACACACTGAAGCCCTTTTAAGACAACTTTAATGAAAGTAATGGCGACACAAACACATGGTCTGTCATTTATTATTATGATCATAGTATGAAGCTTTAACTGTATTCTTGTCTGCATTTAAAAAACATGATCCCTACTGCTTCCCGTAATCATTTCTACCCGACTATTTTGCTCTTACCCATAAACTACTAACATCAAAACACGAATTAGTTAAACAAATTCCATATACACCATTACATAAACAAAAGCAAGAAAAACAACGCAATAGTCACCAGGAACACACTAATGAAACGTAAACATTAAAATGTAGAAAAAGTTCCATCTTCACAGCTAATGGCTGGTAATATTCAAATGCTATCACGTAATGACGGGAAAGTTAATGGGACAGAAACAAACTTTCCTTTTAGGGGACTACGTCGGGGTGCATTTAGTCCTTTTGTTAATTTTATGATAACTATAATGAATCTTTATGGGAGTAAAAAATATTAACTTTTTGGAAAACAGTGCTTTTGCGGTTAAAATAACGCATGTATAAATAAAATCCTGAAACTTTCTAGGTCTGGTCAAATTCAGGATTTTTTACCTCTTTTGTTTGTTTGTTAGTTTACTTGAACGCGCTAATCTCAGGATCTACAAGACCAATTTGAGTGGTAGACAACCCATTTATCGCGAAAAATTCCAAACCTTTTTTTGTCTGGGTTCGAAGAGTAAGCCCCACGGTACGTGGGTGAAACCACAGGCACAAACTTAGTATCTAGTAGACACAATCTCTTTCAGAGATATTTTTTCTACCGCGTGTAATAAATAACAATCTTCACCTCAAAAATAATAAGACCCAATACTTCATGTTAAAATATATTCGTAGGCACTAACAAACTGAATCACATAGTCTCATGCATTATGTAAAGAGGACAATCCGATTGTAAAGGCATTTTACGAGATAAACAACACATTTAAGCAATCGGGTATGTTCGGGTATTTTCGGCTTTTTTCGGAGATTCAAACATTTTTTATTATAAGGTAGGTATGTTAACTGATTTTCCTGTTGGTTGGTTGGTTACTTGGTAACGGTTATGTGGGTCAATCGATCAGGTTAAGTTGTGTTAAATGCGGTTAGATGAGAGATGGGAGGTATTTATACTGTACAATGTTTTATTTTTGCTTCGACTGTTTATATCCTTATTAATATTATGAATGCGAAGGTAAAGGCCCATTTACACATTGTGATTTCATTGCCCGTTGCTTGCCATTTTATTGCAGGACAGGCGAACATTTACCTATTGCACGATTACGTTTACACAGTACAAGTAGCATCTTGCTGCAATAAAATGGCAAGCAACGGGAAATGAAATCGCAATGTGTAAACGGGCCTTAACTCTGTATCTGTCCGGTTTTAAAGCTAATACAACCAATTTCAATAAAATTAGGTGCACAGTCTAGAGCCTGACAAACGCATTGAGCTACTTTTTACTCGGTTGCGAAAAGTGGTTTTCCCAAAATTTTCAATACTTTTACGCTACTAATTGTCATATGAAGTAACTTGCACAGAACTTACAGTTAAGTAAGATTGATTACAAAATCAAGCAAACGTCATTAAGGAGAAGTTAACTTATACACACTCACCACAAACTATACTGCAAACTTAACTTCGCTAAATAATAGTCAAGTTTACTGATAAGTCAGTGTGTGTAATAAAACTTTAATTTATTTTTGGTTTGTTTTAAAACTGGCTTTCTGAGGCGTATGTTGTAGAAACTACTACCATCCAGCTAGCTTGTACCAGTTTTCCTAACGGTTCCATACACGTCCTGGAAAACCACTTCCCAGATAAAAAGTAGCCTATGTCCTTTTTTCAGGCTCTAGAGTCTAGAGTATATCATCTGCCTAGCCTTTTCCCAACTACGTCGTGGTCGGCTTCCACTCTAACCGGATGCAGCTGAGAACCAGTGTTTTACATGGACCGACTGCCTGTCTGACCTCCACAAACCAGCTATCCGGGCAACCTGGCACCCCTTGGTAATACTGCTTCTGACTACCCGTAACGAATGCCAAAAATGGACCCACCAATTTATCGTGCCTTCCGAAACACGGAAGAACTCGGTATGACAAGATAGACACCCATCCACGGACCGACTGCGCCAAGCGATGCTTAACCTTATGATCGATCGATCTGCGCGGCTTTGACTTAGCCACGAGTTCTTCAAAGTCTAGACTATATGTGAGTCAAAAATAATCGACTTAGTAGTTCGGCTATCCATATAATGTAAATATTGGTATTGAAACAATACCACCTCATCTAAAACCCATAACACAAATACCTGTGTCTACGTCAGCTGTTGACGCTTAAACCAGATTAGATATACACACAATTACTACAACTTGAAAGGCTATAACATAAGGCTAAGTACGCATAATTTTTATCAGCGACGTGGAGCCAAAATTTCAAATATTATAAGGGGTTTTACTTTTTAACCTAAATTAGCATAGCCCCTGAAAGTATTTTTTTTCAACTTCAGAATTTCTTTAAATCCAAAATGATTATTACTTTCTTATAATAACTTTTTATTTTAAAAAGATAAATAGTTATCACTAGATTGATTTATAGAATGTTGATACTAACCCCATACGATTAATGTCAATTCGTCATTTCTATCTGTAGGAAGCGAAACAACAAATAGATAGATTATTGGGAACAGCCTTTAGAATCTATGCTCGATGTGAGTTCAGAGCCTAACACAGCTCATATATTGATTACACCATAAACAGCTACACAGTTCTATACATCATGGCCACCATAATTATGGAGATAAGTCTATCATAAATGTAAGAGATTACGTTCCAGATAACATGTTGTTTGTCGCAAATATTAAACCACCTATTACGCGTGTTGGTCAAGAGGTTTTTGATGATAATCTAGTGTAGATTTTGTGACGTCATTTTATTTTTAGCGGAATTATCTTTTGAGTATCTTTCTGAGGATTAACGGACTTTTGTGCGACTATCTTCACAATAATAGCCAGTCTCATAGGATTTTAATACAAGTTCTACATAGTTTGAAAAGTTGTTAAAATTAGAAACATATCTGTGTCATTATCTGCCAGATAGCTATCTAAAACTTTACCTTGAACCTGTGAGACTGACCCTAAGAATACTAGATGCAAATTGCATCTAGGTCATCATGTT
The DNA here is from genome assembly GCA_002382865.2 of Heliothis virescens. Classification (NCBI taxonomy): domain Eukaryota; kingdom Metazoa; phylum Arthropoda; class Insecta; order Lepidoptera; family Noctuidae; genus Heliothis; species Heliothis virescens. The sequence goes on from NWSH02000535.1 coordinate 14,888,150, forward strand.
ACTACTATTCACTAATGCCCGGTTCCTACAGCCTAAAAACGATTCGCTTTCTTACGGTACAGTAACTTTTGATGAGCTGTTTTGTCAAAATTAGTGTTTTTTTTTTCATAGAAACTGCAGACATAAATCGCTTGACAACCATCGTTTGATCATTTGTTAAAATTAATCTCATCCAACACTTGACAAAAGCTGTGGGTCAAACAGAATTTTAACAATCCAAAAACAGTGCTAACCAATTGACGCAAACCAAAACATTTTTTCCAATTAACGCCCTAAAAATTCTATTTCTATTCAATAAAACAATCTCCATATGCAACTCATTTCGCACTGCAGCGGGCACAAAACAAATCCTAGTTCTGAAACAAAGGGCGGCACACAAAATGGCCGACTCCCGCCATTTGCAAAACATGTCACTTTTGACGTGATCAAAGCGCTTGTGAAATAAAGAGCATTCATAGAATGGGATGGGTTCCGTGAAAGGTAATTTTAAGTTCAGCTTTTTAATGTTTGAATTTGGAGTGTTTTTGAAGTAAAATATAGCTGTATTTATTTAATTTTACGCCGCCTATAATTAGGTATACGAACACATTTTCAAATGTTTTTTTTACGAGAGAGATCAAATTTACTTTTGTAAAACAACGTAAAACGTAAGCGTATTGATGTACGATGATCGAAGACGAATCCTACTCGTCATCACATTATCAAAAAAATCTTTCTCTCAAAGCTGCTGGATGGATTTTGATGAAACTTGGTGGTAACATAGCTAGTTATCAAAATAAAAGGCCAGGCGTAGGCGAAGAGTGACAAAAGTAGCGGCTGAAACCACGGGTGAATCTAGAGTAGATCTAAAAGCCAGAACTCCATTTAATCCGTCCCATGCCAATACCCGATATGCAATAATAACGCACCAAAATGCCAATTTTCCAGTTCCAATATGCAGCCACAAAGCTGTTACAGTTTTTACAATAGACTATAGAAAACCGCTATCATGGAACCACTGTGTAACTGAATGCATGCCGCTATCGCATGCGTACCATTGACTAATGACAACAAATTAATACATCTATAGCAAATTCGTGTCTGTTTGTCTATCTACTCGCAATAATCTCAAAAGCTACTGCGCGGATTTTCATGAAGTTGTCATAAATATACATATAGAGTGATTTATTTATTTTTTTTACATCTATACTAATTACTAATATTATAAACAGGAAAACTTTGTTTGTTTGGTTGTAATGAATAGGCTCAAAAACAACTGGACCGATTTTAAAAATTCTTTCACCATTCGAAAGCTACATTATCCACGAGTAACATATGCTATATTTTATCCGGGTACGGGCAGTAATTCCTACGGGATGCGAGTGAAACCGCGGGAAAACGGCTAGTATAATATAAGTTCGTCTATCTGCATTTAACTCAATAGGTTTTCGCACGATTTCACAATTAGTTAGAGAGATTACGTGATGAAAAATGTTTAGATACTAGTTTCCGCCGGCGGTTTCACCCGCATCCCATGGGAAGCCTTTACCTTTCCTGGTAAATCGGCTATCTAACACTGAAATATTTTTTCAAGGTGGACCATTAGTTTCTGAGATTGGCTCTTTCAAGCGAACTAGCAAAATCTTCAACTTTAAAATATTTTTACAGAGTTAGGTACTAAAGCAAAACAAGCTGCAAGCCATTAGTGCTGAATGGTTTGCTACAGATGTATTAAGCATGTACTATGATAATAAACTATGCATAAATCTTTGGTTGTTTATGCTTAAAAGATTTTGTGGTATGGATTAATTAAACGGCATAGTGAATGACTCATTGCATAGTTCCGACAGGCTCTGGCCCTAGAGGGCCCCGTTGGATGACTTGAACTTCAATCCCATTGATGGCAATAGTTGACATGGTCTGTTTCAATTAAGTCTCACAAGAGATGTACTTTCGAAAATAAGTATTTGTTTAGTTTTTGTTATTATTAGCTATTATCGCATTGCTGGGCAAGGGACTTCTTATTTTGCTTCCACACTTCTGGATCCTTCAAAATATTTCACCAGTCCCACCCGTAGGCTTCTTGGTTGTTCCGCTAAATCTTCCAAATTACCTACTCCATCTGCGGTGCATGTGTTTTTTTTTTATTGCCTTTTATCGTCCCACTGCCGGGCACAGGCCTCCTCTCACACGGAGAAGGATTGAGCATTAATCACCACGCTTGCTCAATATGGGTTGGTGATTTCAGACTTTATAGTCCAGGTTTCTTCAAGATGTGTGATGTGTTTACCTACTGAAAATAATTATTTCTACGCAACCCGTTAAAAACAAACTTGATAGTTTGCAAATCAGTTTCGTCACAAACATACGTCCAAAATAAAAAATTGTTGTAATTAGTTTTTGACTCCATTTGACTGGCAAAACAAACATGGTTTATTTCGATTTCAAATTAATTGAATAGAAGTTATTTTGAAACTGGATTATTCAGTCCTAATGGCTTTTATCAATCCACAAAACGTGTTTATTTTAATTTAAACACACAGTGGTGAAGTAATTTCGGATTTTCAACAGGGTGTTCAATTAAATATGTCTTGTTTAATGTTTTGATAGGGATAAATACAGGTAAATAAGACTCAAACATTGGATTTTATTGGGAATCTGAAGTGAAATATACAAGAAAATAAAAAGGCAATAAATTTTGCACTCACATAAATTATGGTAGGTAGAGATTTCTTTCTAAATAATGAATTTATTCAAATATTAATGTATAAAGAAAATCTATTTTAATTAATTAAACCCAACATTTAAGCCGTCACAACACATCATATTTTAATTTTTTACGGGCCTTCTCAACAAATGTTTCTGAAAAAGAATTTACCAAACAACAAACCGTAGGCAAAATATCTAAAGAACATAAACACGTTAGTACACAATTAGAACATACGGAACCATCTGGCTAAATCCCAGTGATCGATCAGCTTACGTAGATCAGCCGCGGAGCAGACTAAACTAATAAATCGCACCAATGATGGATACCTACCGCACTGGAAGCTGGAGAATTTACTTACGGATATCTCTTTCAACACGTGGAATGAGTTGCTAATCAATTTAATTGTCATGTGTTGTATAAGCATGAAATCTAGGGATCGAATCATATGAGGTTTTTTTAAAAATCCCTGGTTTTGGCTACTGAAGGGTATAGGCTATATCGCTATTAATATCAAGCGTTGGTTTTTATGGTGTCTTAAATATTTTGGTAATCTCATTTTGTTTTTACTATTTGTTACACCGGCAACAGCTATTATCATTAGTGAAGAATTTTAACTGTTTAGTTATCACAGTTCATGAGATACAGCCTGTTTAAAGATAGATGGACGAAGAGACGGACTGAGAGAAGAGTTTTAGAAATAAGGGAAATGATTTTATGCTTTAGTTCAACACACTAAAACGGTCACCTACTTTACTGAGCAAAGGTAATACAACTGAGCCTAGGCATTATACAAAATATACATAGTTATCTAAATTATAAATCTAAGCTTCCCTATATAATTAGAATATGTAACGACAAACATTACATTATTTCTAGGACACAAACGCAATAAATCAAACTAAAAACAGTTGTTGAAATTGTATTAAACCTGTATTTTGTTAGAAATATAATACTTACTTCAAGCAAGAGGCTAATTAATTCAGTTAAACAACATTCCGAGGCAAATTCAGGAAATTAGATTTATGCTTAATTCCTAACCAAATTATGGTTTAACTGTAAATAATGGATTCGGAGAAAACTAGACGAAATGTGAATACAAATTATGAAACGCGAACTTTGTAATCGGTGTAACCTGGTAAATTAATTATGCCAAGTACTTTCATATTATTTTAAAGGGTTTATCAGAAGCAATAAATCTTTACTAGATACTATTATTAGATGAGACAAATTCTATCTGTTTGTTCATCTTTCACATCAACACTTCAACCGGTTTAAATTAAAGCAATACATAGATTAATCTAGAGCCTTCAAAAATATAATTGTAAGTTCTTCTTTATCCAGATGCGTGAAGTAGTTCCCTCAAGACACAAACGATTTATTACTTCATATTTCAACTAGCTTCTGCCAGTGGTTTTACCCGCGTCCCGTGGGAACTTCTCGGCGCACCTGGATAAAATGTAGGTACCCTATTATAGCCTTCCTCGATAAATGGGATATTTAATACTGAAAGAATTTTTCAAAACGGACGAGTAGTTCCTGAGATTAGCGCGTTCAAACAAACAAACTCTTCAGCTTTATTATTAGTATAGATTTATGACTCCAACCTATCCTAAAATACACTCAAATATAAACCTTATATATGTACCAAAAAGTACTAAAATCATTTCATCAACTTCATCCAGTTTGTTGAGTGTTGAAACAATTATAAAAGTTGTTCGTTTTCATCCCACTCTTGTTGTGATAACTTAATTGGTACTGTGCAGCCATTGGGTGATTTTGGACAAATAACAAGAGATTATTTTTTATTTGATTGAGATTTGTGAAAGTGTTTAAAATAAATATGTTATGCAGTTGGATTGGGAAATTAAATTTTAGTTTTTTCTTCTAAACAATACCTATCTATAAATAATAACGAGTGTGAAATGGTGTACATTATCCTTAGACCTCAAGCACCTATACATATTGAAATAACACATAAGTATGTACTTTTATATCCAGTAAATAAAGGATCTATTTCAATAAATAAAGGTTAGTTATACGCAAAGGACATACAACGCCCTTCGTGTACAATACAACAATGCGTTCAGGATGCTGGTGGGGCTGCCGCGTTCTTGTAGCGCTTCGGGAATGTTTGCTGAGGCGAGGATAGATGGATTTCATGCCATCATCCGGAAGCGCTGCGCCTCCATTCTTCGCAGAATGCGTGACAGCTCTCACANTTTTTTTATTGCCTTTTATCGTCCCACTGCCGGGCACAGGCCTCCTCTCACACGGAGAAGGATTGAGCATTAATCACCACGCTTGCTCAATATGGGTTGGTGATTTCAGACTTTATAGTCCAGGTTTCTTCAAGATGTGTGATGTGTTTACCTACTGAAAATAATTATTTCTACGCAACCCGTTAAAAACAAACTTGATAGTTTGCAAATCAGTTTCGTCACAAACATACGTCCAAAATAAAAAATTGTTGTAATTAGTTTTTGACTCCATTTGACTGGCAAAACAAACATGGTTTATTTCGATTTCAAATTAATTGAATAGAAGTTATTTTGAAACTGGATTATTCAGTCCTAATGGCTTTTATCAATCCACAAAACGTGTTTATTTTAATTTAAACACACAGTGGTGAAGTAATTTCGGATTTTCAACAGGGTGTTCAATTAAATATGTCTTGTTTAATGTTTTGATAGGGATAAATACAGGTAAATAAGACTCAAACATTGGATTTTATTGGGAATCTGAAGTGAAATATACAAGAAAATAAAAAGGCAATAAATTTTGCACTCACATAAATTATGGTAGGTAGAGATTTCTTTCTAAATAATGAATTTATTCAAATATTAATGTATAAAGAAAATCTATTTTAATTAATTAAACCCAACATTTAAGCCGTCACAACACATCATATTTTAATTTTTTACGGGCCTTCTCAACAAATGTTTCTGAAAAAGAATTTACCAAACAACAAACCGTAGGCAAAATATCTAAAGAACATAAACACGTTAGTACACAATTAGAACATACGGAACCATCTGGCTAAATCCCAGTGATCGATCAGCTTACGTAGATCAGCCGCGGAGCAGACTAAACTAATAAATCGCACCAATGATGGATACCTACCGCACTGGAAGCTGGAGAATTTACTTACGGATATCTCTTTCAACACGTGGAATGAGTTGCTAATCAATTTAATTGTCATGTGTTGTATAAGCATGAAATCTAGGGATCGAATCATATGAGGTTTTTTTAAAAATCCCTGGTTTTGGCTACTGAAGGGTATAGGCTATATCGCTATTAATATCAAGCGTTGGTTTTTATGGTGTCTTAAATATTTTGGTAATCTCATTTTGTTTTTACTATTTGTTACACCGGCAACAGCTATTATCATTAGTGAAGAATTTTAACTGTTTAGTTATCACAGTTCATGAGATACAGCCTGTTTAAAGATAGATGGACGAAGAGACGGACTGAGAGAAGAGTTTTAGAAATAAGGGAAATGATTTTATGCTTTAGTTCAACACACTAAAACGGTCACCTACTTTACTGAGCAAAGGTAATACAACTGAGCCTAGGCATTATACAAAATATACATAGTTATCTAAATTATAAATCTAAGCTTCCCTATATAATTAGAATATGTAACGACAAACATTACATTATTTCTAGGACACAAACGCAATAAATCAAACTAAAAACAGTTGTTGAAATTGTATTAAACCTGTATTTTGTTAGAAATATAATACTTACTTCAAGCAAGAGGCTAATTAATTCAGTTAAACAACATTCCGAGGCAAATTCAGGAAATTAGATTTATGCTTAATTCCTAACCAAATTATGGTTTAACTGTAAATAATGGATTCGGAGAAAACTAGACGAAATGTGAATACAAATTATGAAACGCGAACTTTGTAATCGGTGTAACCTGGTAAATTAATTATGCCAAGTACTTTCATATTATTTTAAAGGGTTTATCAGAAGCAATAAATCTTTACTAGATACTATTATTAGATGAGACAAATTCTATCTGTTTGTTCATCTTTCACATCAACACTTCAACCGGTTTAAATTAAAGCAATACATAGATTAATCTAGAGCCTTCAAAAATATAATTGTAAGTTCTTCTTTATCCAGATGCGTGAAGTAGTTCCCTCAAGACACAAACGATTTATTACTTCATATTTCAACTAGCTTCTGCCAGTGGTTTTACCCGCGTCCCGTGGGAACTTCTCGGCGCACCTGGATAAAATGTAGGTACCCTATTATAGCCTTCCTCGATAAATGGGATATTTAATACTGAAAGAATTTTTCAAAACGGACGAGTAGTTCCTGAGATTAGCGCGTTCAAACAAACAAACTCTTCAGCTTTATTATTAGTATAGATTTATGACTCCAACCTATCCTAAAATACACTCAAATATAAACCTTATATATGTACCAAAAAGTACTAAAATCATTTCATCAACTTCATCCAGTTTGTTGAGTGTTGAAACAATTATAAAAGTTGTTCGTTTTCATCCCACTCTTGTTGTGATAACTTAATTGGTACTGTGCAGCCATTGGGTGATTTTGGACAAATAACAAGAGATTATTTTTTATTTGATTGAGATTTGTGAAAGTGTTTAAAATAAATATGTTATGCAGTTGGATTGGGAAATTAAATTTTAGTTTTTTCTTCTAAACAATACCTATCTATAAATAATAACGAGTGTGAAATGGTGTACATTATCCTTAGACCTCAAGCACCTATACATATTGAAATAACACATAAGTATGTACTTTTATATCCAGTAAATAAAGGATCTATTTCAATAAATAAAGGTTAGTTATACGCAAAGGACATACAACGCCCTTCGTGTACAATACAACAATGCGTTCAGGATGCTGGTGGGGCTGCCGCGTTCTTGTAGCGCTTCGGGAATGTTTGCTGAGGCGAGGATAGATGGATTTCATGCCATCATCCGGAAGCGCTGCGCCTCCATTCTTCGCAGAATGCGTGACAGCTCCCACAACATGTTGAGCACATTGTGCGGTAGGTGGGATTGCCCGTGGATGCGTCACTGGATCGAGCGGCACGCGTCTGCGGATGTGTCTTACATACTTCGCGGATAGTGTGACGCTCGATTCCGGGCGTATCCACCACATAATCGTAATACGTATTTTAATTTTTATTATTAGTTTGTGTTTTAATTTAGGTATCTACTATGGATTTATTAATCTGAATTAAACGTTATTATTATTAACCCTCACTTTCCTCACATAACATACTCCATATTTTTCAATTATCAACATTCATATCATTTCAACTCTACTCATGTCATTAGATATTACTCAGCGTCCAATGTTTCCTTTACTATTAATTCTCATATGTAAGTACAGACAACAGCACATCAGGTTACTACAATGTGTCAAATTTCTGCAATCGATTTTCAACCTTATCACAATGGAGGTAGGTTAATGTTCGATGGGTAAAATTTGACAGATTCGTATACGTTCGTTGACCTGCTGTTGTCTGTACATACCTTAAGAAATCTCATAAACCAAAGACGTAAAGTTTCAAAACTGTACTGAAAACACGCAAATGCATGAATATTTACAACACAATACACGAATGGAGGTCACTCGTTATCTGTCAGTTATCGACGTGAAGAACGCGTGAAATATGTGTTAGTCAAACTGATGATGAATATGTTTTCTTTTGTGATGAAAGTCAGGTGTCTTCTATTTTTGTGTCGGGGTATTTCATACTGACAAAATTAAAAGTCCATAGGTACTCCATTCACATGCAACGCTTACATTATTACGTTAAAATATCAGATAAAAAGTAGCATTGATGAATGGGCTATCTTGATATTCTGTTGAATCAGTCTAATAGTTTCTGAGTTCAGACAAGGAAACAAACAAATTCTTCAGCTTTATGGTGTAACTAGCTCCCACCAGCGGTTTCACACGCGGCTCGTGGGGATTTCTCGACGCACCCAGAAAAAAAGTAGCCTATAGCCTTCCTCGATAAATCAGCTATCTAACACTGAAAGAATTTTTCAAATCGGACCAGTAGTTCCCGAGATAAGCGCGTTCAAGCTAACCAACAAACTCTTCAACTTTATAATTTTTGTACAGATATGGAGATCGATTCAAACCAGTAGAAGATCAAAGACTTATTTTTGAACACGCAAACACTCTCAGGCAAAGATCAAAATATTTTAAGTATACCTAATACCTATAAATATATTTCGATTCCAAATGCCTCCTGAAAGGCTCTTATGAAAGGTCAAACACGTACTTACCCGGTTCCAAGAAGTTGGTTTTCAGTTGTCACGTTATTTACAGAAGAAAAATCTTTGCATCTATGGAAAGCAGAATCTGATTTGACAATTCAATGGAAATTCCGCTTTCTTGCAGGATTTTTCCCATTGTACATGGCCCCGTAAAGCCTTTTCTTTTCACGTGAAAAACTCACGGAAAGATACCTTTTGGAAATTTACATAACATCGTATAAGTAGGAGGGGCTTATTTACACAGTGGAAAACAACCTTGGTTGTTGGCAAGATAGGTGTTGTGACACTATGCTATGGTGTGTATACCTTTTGTGGTAACTTAAACTTCTATCCCTCATGTGATATAAAATTTATTTTGGAAGTTTCAAAAAGAAAACTTTAGAATACTTTAGTCTGAATTTCGAATCTCTCTTCTTCCTGCCCCTTATCCCAATTTATTTGAAGTCGGCGCAGCGTGTTCTCTTATTCCTTTCTCTTCTATTTGCCGTCATCTCACAAGTAACAATCTTCCTAGCCATATCGACTTTCTCACAATCCATTCATCGTTCCTTTGGTTCTGAATTACGAATGTTGCAATATAATATAATTTTTACCTTCAATTTTTTTTTATAGCCCATTAGATTAGTACGTTCAACTTTCACCTTTCACACTCTTCAGGTTTCTATATCGCACCTACATAGCTTTTTAATACGATCTAGTTTTAGATAATTACAGTATCGTTTCAGGTCTAAAACAGCACTTAAAAGATAACAACCGAGTGGGAACTGACGGCAGTACTATGGAATAGTTAGCAGTTAACACCTAGTAATCTGTGAGCGAGTACGCGAGCTCTGTATCGATTTAACGCCACCCTACACAATCGATACTGAATTACTAGTGTTACTCGATTGTTTATCGTCTCGATGAAAAAGATTTGGTGAAATAATGATTGGGTACAGCTGACAGTATAAACTGTGTAGATAAATTATGCAGAAATGGGAGACGGGATTATTACCAATTACATTTCTAAAAAAACTTTATAAATAAAATGTGTATACGTAGTAGGTAGCTGTGAGTTATGAATAAAATACCATCTCAAGCAAATACTAGTAAGAAGATTGGCAACCTAACCATATCAATCATACCATCTGCCTAACTTTTTCCTAACCATGTTGTAGTCGACTTCCAATCTGACCCGAAACAGTTTAGTACCGGTATGCCACATGGAGCAATTAAATGTCAACTCTACATCAAATAATTATTATTATTTCATAATATAATCGTTATGACTAAAATGATCAATCGATTCTGATTGCTTTAAACTTTCAGCTACTCGTATATACCTATAGCTGACCTAAGTAATAAAAATATGTCGACTCATTATTTCTCATTAAGTTAGCTGAAATAATCTTAGTAGGGCACTTACTGAAGTGGGGTGTGAAATACAACTGAATCGATAGCTTATTATTATAGGGCTGTAGCTAATCTTATCGATATAGGTTCAGTTTTGCAGGGTCTAGGCTGATTGCCTCATATGTTTCACCAGTTTATTGTGCTAAGGTTATTATTATAGTTATTCGTTCTAATCCTATGGATGAGAGAACTGTTTGTATGTGGTTTGAGGTTGGGTTATAAGGTGAAGGGATCTTTTATTTGTGAATGTTTCTAAGTAATAAATGGGATAGACAATACCGAGATAACTGAAGTCATTATGAGTATGATGTACTCGATTTATAGGTTTTAAACCTGAAATGAGTTTTAGGAATTTAATCTTAAGTGGTAAGACGAATTTCTCATGAAATAAGTTATCTGTGTTTTTCTCCCGATTCATTTAAAATTGTATGTGTCTGTGAAAAATAATTAAGATGGAGTTGACAATGAAAATTTTAGGTATGCTCAAAACTAACTTTGACACGACACACAACTGAAAACCAAACTCACGCACACACACACGAGTAGGCGTACATACTAACTACAGAAACTTCCCCCGTCTTGCATCTTTAAAATACATAGTTAGTGAACTGTAATGGCCAGCCATTATGGACGTCTATTTAATTCAATTAGGCCATTTATGAGGCCTTTGGGAACCGTTGACAGAGCACCACGGACAAACAGACGGGCCGTATGCAAATACTGAGAGATTGGTGAATTAACTTAAAGGATTCCGTTTGCTTTACTGTGAAGCGTACCTGGGTTTATTTAATTAAGGAATTGGGATTCTATCATTTGCTTTGCCTTTTCTGAATTATGTTGGTATCGGTATTCAATCTAAACTGGTATAGCTGAGTACCAGTGCTTTACATAAAGCGATTGCTTATCTGACCTCCTCACCCAGACAACCTCCGGTAAGACCGGCTGTCAGGCTTACTGGTTTACAAAAGATGTTCAAATGACAGTCGGAACCCACCAATTTAACGTGCCTTTCGAAACACGGAGGAACTCATAATGACAAGATGATCTCCCATCCCCGGATTGGTTGCGCCAAGTGTTGCTTGCCCTTACGATGGACCCATGAGGCTGTTACTCAGCCACGAGCACTGGCTTTTTCACTGATAAAGTCCTGAAAATTGGATTTAACATTAAGTTTTTTTTTTCTTCAGTAAACCTATTGCTATAGTTTTAAACAACGCGCAATAACCACGTCATCACTGTTGCAACAAAACCATAGCGACCACATAACCTCTGTGGTTTTCACGCCATGGTCAAAGGCGTGACGTCACACACCACACAACACAAACGACGTAACAGCCACCGCAATCCGCTGATACCCGTTACTTAGAGCGTTTAACTAACTAGAACTGCCATGAACAAATGGCTATACGATAATCGGTAATAATATAGTGAAAGTCGGACTCGGGGGCTAAAAAAGGGGGAAGGTAAAAAAACACGTTTGTTGTATGATAGTCCCTTAATATTCTTATTTTATTGTAGGTTTTAATATTTGTTGTTAAAGCGGCAATAGAAATAAATATATCATGTATCATGGTTTACGAGATTCAGCTTGGTGATAGACAGATGAACAGACGGGTAGCGATGTCATAGTTTTAGGGGTTTGCCTTTGGGTACGGAACCCTAACAAGCACAAACTGGCCACACAAGTATAAAATGCCTATACGAGCATGACCGGAGGGTCTTTGACCGAGGGGCGATTCCATTTGTTGAAATGCTCTAAGCCTGGTAACCCTGGTACAATTTAGCAAGCATGATAGGCGAGAAATTGAAAGCCGATTACATTATTCCGGTTATTTTACGGCATGTATTACGATGACGGTTATCGTCATTTTTGTAGAACAGGGCTTTTTTGGTTACGTTGGAAAAAAACTTTAGTTATGCGGCGAAATATTAAAAAAATAATTTGGTACTTATTCTTTTCTCTCATACATAAATATATAATTTAGGAATATTGACTCAATCTAAAGAATCAGCCTAAAGAATAACCTAAGGAACATAGGTATCGAATGTCCGTGCAGTGTTCATCCAATGTATATTCCGAAATCAGCATGAGATCATTCAATTCAATACATAAATATTAACATTCCGTGCAAAAAATAAAGAATTAATAAAATAATCAAATCAAACAAACATTAAACATTATGATGACAAAATATTTAAACCCACTATTATCGAACTTCTGAAATTGGAATCAAAAATAGAAACACCCTAAGCCTACGCTTGATAACAACATAACAATTCCAATTTCAAATGCAAACCATGAAACAATATGAAATGAAACCAAAAGCAGCCAGTATTTAATCTAGTAAATTAACTTGGAAATAATTAAAATGTTTCAGTTCTACGTCTCTAGAGGGCTCGTGGTTGTTGGGAATATCTTGATAGGATAGGAGGGTTTCTGCTGTCGACAACCCTAGCGTGTAATCACGTTGTGGTCAATGCTAGATAGGGATTCGGACGTTTGCGTTTTGTCTGTGTAATAGGGTTGGCACCAAAAACTAGGTATACTACTAGGGATACTTTTTGGTTTAACCCTATGTTGGTAATATAAAAAGTGGGAATATAATAAACTGCTCTTGTCTCTAATAAATAGAAGTCAATATACTCGTAGGTACATTTTATAATCAGGTTTAATCTATATTTATTTATATTTTTCTAGCCTGTAATGTCCCACTGCTGGGCAAATGCCTTCCCATCTTGCTTCCTCACTTGTCTATATTAATCTACATATAATCGTATTACTTAAAAACGTTTTACTACGTACGTTACGTTCTTGCGTGAAAGAATCTCACACACTCTCTCTCTCTCTCTCTCTCTCTCTCTCTCTCTCTCTCTCTCTCTCTCTCTCTCTCTCCTACACACATACAATACACACATCCAAACTTTCATGCTGTATTCTAGAGCAATGTTAAGTAAATGACACGTGTACTTTTATATATAAAAAAATTACATTTACCCTTATTGACGTACTCGTTATACTACATTTGACGAACGAAAATAATAGATATTTCAGAAACACGCCTAAATTCCATTCTGTAAGCCGTAACCCATTGTGGGAATATTATAAATTGTTGTCGGGATTAAGATTATCCGCGGTACAATAAACATAAGCCGGCGAATACGGCCATTTCAGTTTTGACACAAATATGCTATTAAGCGTTATTGATGATACTAGGCTTCAGTTTGAACGTCCTTCATATAGCTATTGGAGTACAAAGGCCTTCGAAAAAATACAGAATAATCTTATATTTTTATACAATAAAACATTAAAAAACAGCTATAGATAAACCCATTTCGCAGAAAGACGTGTTAAAATAACCAGGGCTATTTTGCACCACAAGGTAAAAGTTAAACTTTACCTAATTGACATAAATAAACCATGTAAACACAGTCCTACATAGTTCACTTTCAGTGTTATTTTAGTATAACTAGTTGAGTTAGAACCTTTGTTGACAGACCTGCGCAGAATTTACATAAAATAACACCACGAGTATTTTGTATTAGAAGTTAGGCACGCGTAACACCTACGTATCTAGTTGTTAATTCATGTTTTGGGTTTCAAATTAACTTAGAACTCGACCTTTAACTATCTTCTTGTCAGAAAGTTTTTCATTATATGTGCACACTAGTTTCCTCCAGCAGTTTCAACTGTATCTCTTTGGAACTCTTTCACGTACCCAGATAAAAGTTCTCTATAGCCCTCGATAAATCTAATTAAGATACTAATCCCACTAATATTATAAACGCCTACGTGTATATGTATGAATAAATGGATGAATGAATGCATGTTTCATTTTCACTTAAAAACTACTGAATAGGTACGTCAGAATAACGTATCCGGAATTTTTCAATTTTTTTTTCCGAAAAGGGATACAGTTCTCTTGGGAAGAAAAAACGCAGATTTACTTTAAACAGAATTTTATTTTTCAAACCGGATCAGGTTACCGATATTAGCTTATTGAAACAATCTTCAGCATGCCTTCAGCTACACAATATTAGTATAGATTCAATTAAATTGCCATGCCAAGACCATGTCTAGCAAGTCCAATCATATCTCGGAAGCTCAGAATCCTTACTAAAGCATCTATTTCCAATTAGCCGGGAGCCAGCGAGCCGAACAATATAGCTTATACTACAATATAGATAAATAATAGTGTACACGACAACACATCAAGTTACCACAATCTGTCAAATATCTGCAATAGATTTTCAACCTTATCGCAATCGTGGTAGGTTAATGTTTGTTTGGTAAAATTTGACAGATTGAGGTACCATGGCCTGCTGTTGTCTGTACAAACCTGACTGGGATCCTACCAGGATTAGGTATTGCGGTTCCCTGGTAACTACAGATGCCTGGAAATAGTAGTAGGTTGTTTTAGTAATATGATAGTATTTATGTTTGTTTAGCCTTTATCTAAGACATAGTTAAAGGATTTAAAGGCTTAAGTATATGTATTTAATACCAAGAGCTACGTAGAGATTTGTTAACAAAAAATTAGTAACTATATAATTATATAATCTGTTCTATAGTTCCTAGACGAATGTGCTATTGAAAATGATTTTTTAAAATAGGATCTGAAGTTCCTGAAATTAGCGAATCCTACGATTCAAGTTGCCGTGTGAGTTTACATACTGAAATTGTCAGATACAACTAACTTTAGATTTCATTACTGAATAACGCCTCATACTTTCGACTAAAAAAATAAACTCCAAAATCGTGGTCTAACAAAATTATCCAGCTATCTTTATCTCCGCTCCTTAAAAAAAAAAAACAATTTATATTCTCAAACAGCCATTCTAAACCGTGACTTTTTCCCTTAAATCTTCGTAATTAAGACTTAACGAAGAAACGCCTCGTCTTCCCTTAAGACGGAGTGAGTCGCCACTACTTCGTCTTAATCCGTTTAGAGTCGAGCTTGACAAATTAGCAGGAGTCGCAACGACTTACGTAGCTTCATTTATATTGCTGGAAGATATATATTATGTTTTAGAACAGTTGTGTCTTGGGGTGCGTTAAGAACAAACAAGCATTCTTTTACAGCATTTTCACATTCTTCCCCTATGTAAGTATATTTTTATGGGAACAGACGTAGAGCATTTTTTCGTTGTATGTATTCTCTAAGAGCGCTTTCACAACAATGCTTTCAAACTAACAAGTCTTTTGCCTCGTGGAATGTATCACGCATAGAAAATCGCTGTAAAAAAAATGATAGATAGGTGCATTTTTGGGCTTCACCGAAATTCGCTATTGATCTCGAATTAAGTACGGAGATCAACGCGGCTATGCAAATTAAGACTTATGAGTTTAGGATTTTTATTGTCCTTATTAACACCGTCCTCATTATTTTTTTGTGGATTTCCATCAACCACTTAAAACCGAATCAACGAAACTTCACATATTTTCTAGAACAAGTTTTACATCAAATAATGTCGTTCAAAATCGTCAAAAAACAAAAACACATTAGCATTACTAAAGCTCGAAGTTAAACATTATTTGACGCCATTTTGTCACGCCATGTTGATGACGTCACTCACGCAACTGACGGCCAAACGTTTGAATAACATTTAAGTGCTGAATTGACTTCAATGCCTGTGTTGTGTCTGATTAGGCGGAAAATTAACGACGTGAGCGCTGTCGTGTCTTGCGTTATTTTATTGTTATTTGGTCGTAGCTGTTTTTAACGATTGCTGCTGGTATTCTTGAGGATTGATGGTTATTAGTTATGGAAACACCTATTATTAAATAAAAGAAATCTTTTTTTGTAACTGACTAAATTAGAGAGCAATAAAATTTTGTCAAGACACGAGTTATGTTTCGGCGGTCGGGAATTTCATTAAAAAAAATATTTATTTATTACAATAAGTTT
>NWSH02000535.1:14904511-14932279 GCA_002382865.2 Heliothis virescens
CATATAGCGCATGGTGACAGTGCTGCTAGCTCAGCGCGAACGGCTGTTACGATGAGTTAACTCACGACACAAGCTGAAATAAATTAATGCATAAAATAATTTATGAAAGTCAAGTTCAAAAAACCCAAAGTATTTTTAGATGACAGCACATCAAGCTTCCACAATCTGTCAAATTTCTGCAATAAATTTTCAACCTTATCACAATAGAGATAGGTTAATATGTGATTGACAAAATTTGACAGATTCGGGTACCGTGATCTGCTGTTGTCTGTACAACTACCAAACGAGCCTCACATTTAAGTTCTAAATTCAAAATATGACATAACATGAAAAATATGAACCTCGATTCACTTCAACATTTATTCAAACCACGTCACAACCGTGACACAGCTAAGAAATTCGAATACAGAATATGTACGAGTTCGAAATTCAAATCGCGACCATGATGGCGGAAATGTGGATAATAGGTGTTTATGATGCCAATTTGACACTGCGCTTTCGCTAGAAAAAATGTTATTTAGAAATATGCAAGAAAAGTGTACTTTTTCATGTTATACTTAGAAAAGTATTTGTAAGATGAGTTTAAAGTTAAAATGAGGTATCCTTGCAAGGTAAAAGATTAGTTTTTTTACATTGTTTTTTATTGACGACGTCAATGCTAATAAAGAGAATTTTTTGTTTTTTTTCGACCCGAGAGTACCTACAAATGTTTTTTTTTTGACAAGTTACACTATATCCAATAATCCAAGTAAGGCAATAATTTATTTGGATAAGTACGGAAAATAGTATCAACAAGACGCGGATGAAACCGCGGTAATCAGTACATGGAATGAAAACATATTGGTTTTGATATTTTCTTAATCTTCGAATCTATACGTATTTATTGAGGAAAAATGAGGATTAAATTCTAAACAATTATGAACCAAGCAAAGGTAAATTATCATAATGAATTGTTCGATATTCGAAATATGAACCAAAAATTATCAAACATGATTCTGACAGGAAAAAATACTAAGCAGAATGTTCCTATCATAAATTAAACATTACTTATACCACACGCTTTCTGCTACAATATTAATTTCAAATCTGTTTTCGATATTATCTTATTTCCAAAATTCGTACATAAGTACCTACAGTACAGAAACAACACATTCACCTATGTCTATCTCTCTTTCTTCAATAGATTTTCAACCTTATCCCAGTAGTAGAAGGTTTATGTTCGATTGGTAGAATTTATCAGATTCGGATAGGTGGACTGCTGACGTCTGTACATTAGTACACGTGGGATGAAACTCGGAAAAAGATTAATTGACGAGCCTAACATGTGAAAATAATAGATATTGTTTTTAGATTTCTGACCTGACTTTTGTTACAGCAAAATGTCTGACGGTACCTGGTATGAATAATTGATGCACTACCTACATATTTTATGGATGTTTGACTACTTTAAGATTTGCTATAAAAGCCGAAAAGAGTTAGTTGGTGAAATGAAAAAAACCGGCCAAGTGCGAGTTGGGCTCGCANACATGTGAAAATAATAGATATTGTTTTTAGATTTCTGACCTGACTTTTGTTACAGCAAAATGTCTGACGGTACCTGGTATGAATAATTGATGCACTACCTACATATTTTATGGATGTTTGACTACTTTAAGATTTGCTATAAAAGCCGAAAAGAGTTAGTTGGTGAAATGAAAAAAACCGGCCAAGTGCGAGTTGGGCTCGCACACGAAGGGTTCCGTACCATTATCTATGAAAAAAGGACAATAGGAATGGTCAAGTGTGAGTTACTTAAGTTGCACATTATTTCTAATAGATGGCGCTACTAGTATACAATTTTGCAATTAATTAATATAAATCAACAGCCTTAATATATTATTTTTTTTATATTTGATGTTATAGCGGCAACGGATATACATCATTTGTGAAAATTTCAGCATTCTAGCTATCACGGTTAATGAGATACAGCCTGGAGACAGACAGACAGACAACGAAGTCTAAGTAATAGGGTCCCGTTTCACCCTTTGAGTACGGAACCCTAAAAACGTTTGTTTCTCATTTGTGTTTTATCAAGCGCTTACCCAATTCCAGTGTACGTTTTTCTTTCTAAGTACCTGAACCAATTTAGCTGAAATTTTATATTATGCCGTAGCCGTATTCTAGATTTGGTTACTTCATGAAATACTCGATTGCTTCATGAAATTGACACCTTTCATGAATTTTTTTGTGTCTATTGGCTACATAAAGACGTGGTTTGGACAGATCAATGATAAGAAATAGTTTCTCGATATGGACAACTAAACACGCGGCAATTTCATAAAACTGGACATAAGTAGCTAGCGCTTTTGTAGAGAAGGGCTCGTGGCTAAGTCAAAGACGCGTCGTCGATTACAAGGTTTAGCAACAGTGACCATCTTGTCATGACAGTTGATTCCAGCTGTCATTTGAACAACTTTGGCTGTTACGAGTAGTCAGAAGCCAGAGAGTGACAATCAGTCCTGCCAAGGGGTATCTGGGCTGTGGAGATCATATAGGCAGTAGCTCCATGTAAAACACTGATTCTTAGCTGTACCCGGTTACATTGGAAGCTGACCCCAACATAGTTGGGAAAAGGCTAGGCAGATGGTGATGATGAGGTAGCGCTGTTGTCATGCAGTACAGAGTTCGCCTTCAGCTTTTCAGCTAGTATCATTATATTTTTAAGCAATAGATCAAATATTTAAGTTTAAGCTTCAAAGAAGGTTAGGTAAACTAATTAAAGTTTTCCACAAGCCACTGCTCGGGGAGTTATTTTGAAAATAAATTTCAACTTTTAAACTTTTTCATCCAATATTTTTTCATTTTTAAACTGAAGTTTAAGTCAACTTTTAGAACTAGCTTTATAACTAACATAGAATAACTAAGTTAAGTTAGAAAAAACGTTTTTGTCCTATTTTTAAATTACTTACTAGAAAATCTGCTGAAAAAAATAAAGGAGCAATTTGAAAGAAATTATTTGAAAAGGTCTTTATTTAAAATAAAATAATGATGATCAGTTTAGACTTTCATTATGTGTAACCAACTTCAAACTCGCTGTAGCATATCAAACTGTGTTTAGTACAAAAACCAATAAAAAAAGACTATCAGTTGGAGGGACCACATACGTTATCATTTTTAAACTTTTGAGTATTAAACGACATTCCATGTTATCGTCCTACGAAACATTATATTAATATAGCGGATAAAGGCTTTTATTAAAATAATTTTAACGTGTAAGTTTCAGAAACAGATGGGTACAAAGCCATTATATTCGCTTATTTGAATTTCAACAATGCATATTAAATGTTAAAACCCTTCATTTTATCGCAAAACTCTTTACAACGCCGAGTCAATATTATAGGGTTAAATTACCCCCAACGCACAAGGCAAATACCTACAAAAAAGGTTTATTTTAAGGCCTAAGTAGGTTGTTACAAAAAAGGTTTTCACCAAATCTAATTATATCTCAATTTTCTTTCGCAGGTAACCACCGTTTGCGCGTTACGCTGATTAGATAAGATAAAAAGATGTGACGAGGACAGATAGTATTCGTAGCTATGTGGAAACGGAACGTAAACAGTGCAGTGAAAAATAAAAATTAAATGTCAAAACATGTTCTAAATTGAAAAACAAAAACCATTAAAAATCATGATCACGTGACACTGGCCAAATTCTAATTTCAAAATATGAGTACGTGTTCCAATTCAAATTAAGAATTATGTGTGCTGAATAAAAAAGAATGTGCGTTTAGTGTCGCCTAAAAATGGAATCGTTCAACAAAACTCAGTTTTGATAATGACAAAACAGTAACGTCAAATTTAGTGGGAAGTGTTGAATAAAATGGTGTATTAGTGACAGTGCAAAATGGGTTGTCAGTTGGGGAAATTAGCGGCTTCTGAGAGGCGGGGGAATAATGCTGGGCCAGCGATCAGTGACGGGCCACCTCCGGCCACCGACCCTCGGCTGCCGTTGACAGCGAAGCAGAAATACTCCATGCTCGCATCATGGAAGGGTATCTCCAGGGCCATGGAGAAGACTGGCATCTGTATGTTTATAAAGTAAGTGTTCCAGAATTAATTCTTTTTCATCATTTTTTGGGACTTAAATGTATCTATAAAAAGGGAAAAGTGTTTCGGTTCACCTAAAAAATTGGTGCCTATTACTTTTCTAATTATGTTTATAATTAGGATTCTGTTAAAGTTAGGGACAAATATTCAAGGCGTTTCAATAACTTCATTTAGAAAAATCATAGAATGATGCCACTCCTATATTTATATTAGTAGTGACATTGATAAGCCACTCAGTGGCAATACTGTTATCATGTTTGTTGGTCTATTTGTTTTTATGCAATTTTATCAATGTGGGACTGTTGAGTTTGATATTAACAGGCTCGTGCATCATATTAATCAATCAGATAGTGAACCTTCTCTCTGCACCATCCTTATCCTTACTAATATGCAATAGTAACTCTGTCTGTTTGTCTGTCTGTCGCGCTTTCACGGCATAATTACTGAACCCAGTTTGGTACAGACAACAGCAGGTACAGTCAACGTATACGAATCTGTCAAATTTTACCAATCAACCGTTAACCTACCTCCATTGTGATAAGGTTGAAAATAAAGTGCAAAAATTTTACAGATTGTGGTAACTTGATGTGCTGTCGTCTGTACACTGATAGTCCCAAGCCTGAGAAAGTACATAGGTTCCTATTTTATCCGGGCACAGAAGGTAATACCCTCGGGACGCGAGTGGAATCACGAACATCTGTTTAAAATAAAATACAAAATAACATATCAGTACAGAAAACTCAATTACAAACAGAACAATAACCACGTAGCGTAAAAACCTCTTAACTTTTAACTTTTAGCTATCGGTTAAAAGATAAAAAGGGATTTAAAGCCAGCGCGGCGTAAACACTCTCAACTGATGTTAAGCTTCTGCTGTTGACATGAGCTTTGTGCTCGAAGCACTTGGAGCATTTAAACTACTGGACCCGCCATGAGTAGAAACCTTTATGGGAAAAAGTCTGCTTCTTAAGCGCGGGGTTACATCATCTGGCTAGTCTTTTACCAAAGCTTTTGGGGTCGGCTCCCAGTTTAACTGGATGTAGCTGAGTGCTAGTGTTTTATATGGAGCGACTGCCTTGATCTCCTCAACCCAGTCAAGAAGCTGGTAAGACTGGTTGTCACTTTCTTGCTTCTGACTATCAGTAACGATTACCAAAGATGTTCAAATGACGCCCACCAATTTAACATGCCTTCTAAACCCGGAGGAACTCATCATGACTAACTGTGGAATTCAATAGTCTATCTATCTAAGGATTTGCCTACTAACGATAGAATTTTGACATTAGCTTCATACTAGTAATGTCAAACCATCCACGGACTGATTTATGCGTTGCTCAACCTTAACATCACATTAAATACTGAAAGCTCACTCATTCTTTTTCCGTAACCGTAATGACTAACCGTCCATTCTAGCATTACCAGGATAGGGTAAAGTACGGCAATGGCGTCTCTGGTTGATTCATTATCTAAGTCAGAAGCATAAATACGTACACAAATATCCCTAGCTTGTTGCGTTTTATAGAAATACTTTTTAAAACATTTTTGTCATAAGACATAATAATTTGTTTTGGATCGTTTTCAATTTAGCTGTATCTGACTGTTCTTTTGTGAGCTGTAAGTTCATGCCGTAGTTAAATGTTTTTCCCCTAACTGTTGTGGCGAATAATGTTTCTTTATATTGTAGCCAACTTCACAGTGGCAAAGTACTTGGCAACAATAGGTAGGTACCTAGTTTATATGTTTATAAGAACCTTTAAAACCGAAGTGATGGAATAAAAATAGTACCTGAACGCAGCTCAAATTATTAATGTCTTAGGTTGAAAATTCCATCTATATCGATTAACGGCCGTTCCCAATAACTTATCTAACTCTGGATTTGCTTACCAGAGATAGACAGAATATTGATTTCCGCAGTAAGTCATACCATCAACTCATGACAGCCAATTTTCGCCGTAAAATATAATATTCGTTAACAATAAAAAGTCTGAGTTACAGGCTAAATCAAGAATTAAATAATTTCAGGTGAAAAAATACAAAATACAAAGTCTATTTTAATTACAAACTCATTTTAATCTAGATCTCTTTCATTAAACTTTTCCATTCCACTCCCATCTGATTCTATAGACAGACTTTTATCAAAGAACAGAAAAAAACAAAGAACCGTCACTTCATTTCGAGTGAATTGAGATTACTCTTTGTAATTGCAATTACTTCACGATGTTATTCGAGTGCATCGGGTTAAATAAAGCGAGGATTTGCTAGGAAAAGTTTTCTGAAGAGATGTTTGTGTTGTAAAGTGCTTGGAGATAAGTTAATGTGTGAGTTTGAGATAGAAAATGAAGGAGAGAATTTTACATTTTTCAGATGAATATTTTAAGTTATTTGAAAGCAGGTATGCAAATACTAATTAATTAAAAATAACGTTAATGCTAATGGCAAATTGAGAGGTTCCCGATAAAGTTATCTGTCAGATAATGCTGTAGAAAAGTACTTAGTCAAAATTCTGTCAGATGGCTTTTTAGAACTTTATCTGGAACGTCTGAAATTGGCCTAAACTTACAAGTTAAATTAAATTAAAATAATTCGTGGAACAAAATTCAAATAACATACATTTCAAATGTCGAATTTCGAAATAAACTTATTTCGGTTCAATGAGCATGACGGCCGATTTGAATAATTGTGCAATATTCGAATTTCGAACGGGATTCGTTAATGTTGCCAATTTAGACGGCTTAATTTCCACGGTTACTAATTAGTGTATTGCATTTCCGAATTCCAAAAGCTGGTATCGATTTAGTATAGTGGTAACACTGTTATTAATTGTCGTTTTTATTCACTTTAAAAATTATGACTGAGTGAGGAAAGTCAATAGTCAATTATTAAGGAATTAAAATAGCTATGATTTGCATACAATCTTAAACAGTTGCATTCACGATCGGTAACATAGATAAATATGTTAAAAGAGTGAAATAACTTAAACCCACAGAACAAAATGAATTAAAGGGACCCTTTTAAATGTTTGAAACCAATCTTTCAGCCCAATTTAATTATTAAAGACCCTTTTCGGCTGACCATTGCTATGCTGAGTGTATTTTGTAAAGGACAATTATATTATTGGTTATTTCAAAATGCCTTTTACCTTTTCGGGTCAGGGAAAAGAAAATATTTTTTTCACTTTTTTGTAAAAATGTAGCATATAAGACAGTCAAATTGTAGAGACCCATTTTTGCATCAACAATTATGATTTTACGCTTAACCAAAATAGACATTATTTTACACTAGCTTCCGCGAGCGGTTTCACCCGCGTCCCGTGGGGACTACTCCACGCTCCCGGATAAAAAGTAGCCTATAACCTTCCTCGATAAATGGGCTATCTTACACTGAAACAATTTTTCAAATCGGGCCAGTAGTTCCTGTGATTAGCGCGTTCAAACAAACAAACTCTTCAGCTTTATAAAATTCGTATAGATAAAATCGAATAAAACTGATACACTGGTATATCAAGTTTAGGATATTCATCTTCATTTACCTCAGGCCAAACTTCAGGATTTAGTTAAACAATTTCGAGAATCAATTAAAACAGATATTTCATAAATGCATTTCCATACCACGGACACATGATACTTAGAATATTTACTTTATAGTAAGTACGCAATCTAGTGTAGCCTTACAATATTACAACTTTAATAACGTTACACTGTGGTTCATATAAAGTGCAGAGCTAACCTCGGGATAATCTATAGGGCTTGGATAAGCCTTTGATGAAGGTGCCTACATTTTAGCTCGCGTAAACGACTGTAGTAATATCAAAGGTTCCTTTATACTACCTTGGTATTACCTTAAAGATAATGTTATAAAATTTTTATCAAAAATCTATTATTTAATAGTGGCCGCTCACTATATTTTCTTTATCCGTTGATTTGCTTACTAGAGAAAAAAAAATGACATTACTTGCATGAGCAAAATTCTATCTCTTGTAAGCAAAGGAGAAAAGATTACAAATTAGTATTATAATGGGTGCTATTGTCGCTTATTGACTTTTATAAGACAATCTTTAGATGGAATGAGACTGACATATTGCAGGAGTATTGATTACGGTATTTCTTGCACACACACATTACACTTTCACACATGAACTGGTGAAGAATGGAGGTATGGAAGGCTGTCCTATGAGTTTTTAGCGTTCCGTGATTTTTTATATGGAAACCTTCGTATGCGTCCGTCACGCATTTGACCGGACTTTTGACGTTGTAAAAGTATTGTTTAATCAAGGAACCCCAAGTAATTAGCGAACTATTAAGTTATCCCTACGTTCAAGGATGTGTAAAAAAACCATCAGCAACCACACAAGTTTTGCCGATCAATTAGCTGTACCGGGTGTGTCTAATAGAGCTGTCACTTGGTGAGTTATTGCGATGCTGTATCGAATAGTGAAGTATCGATATTACGTGTCTCGAATAAATCGAGTGATTTATGATTGTTGGTTTGAGATATCAAAGAT
Organism: Heliothis virescens; assembly: GCA_002382865.2. Lineage (NCBI taxonomy): Eukaryota > Metazoa > Arthropoda > Insecta > Lepidoptera > Noctuidae > Heliothis > Heliothis virescens. Next base: position 14,913,098 of record NWSH02000535.1, read on the forward strand.
GTTTATAGGTCACAGATGGTGGTAAAATATTAAGCACGCTACGTTTTCTGTGTTACTTACTGGAATACACGAGCATAAAGTTATCGATAAGTAGATTTATTTCTGACGTTCCTTTATTTATACCTAAATCCTGTCCTCCTAAAAACATACAAAGAAAGTTTTGGGATGGAGAAAGAAAGTTTTCTCAACAAATTGCAGTCCCCACTACCGGTCTTATATGATAACGTTGTCATACCATACTCTTCTCATGTCAAGAACTTGGGTGTACTTATGGATGGTAATTTGTCCTGGGGTTTACATGTTGCAGAAGTAAGCAGGAGGGTATTTTGCTCATTTCAGTCACTTAAACGTCTCCAGAAGTTCCTGCCTTATCCGACAAAAATTACTCTTGCCCAGTCGCTTCTTCTTCCTCTTTTAGATTATGCTGATGTTTGTTTCCTTGATGCGACTGAGGAACTTCTTGACAAACTCGAACGTCTGCAGAATCTGTGCATTCGCTTCATTTTTGGCCTCCGAAAATATGACCATGTGTCAGAATTTCGGAGACGGCTGAAGTGGCTGCCAATTCGGCAACGCCGAGATGCTCATATTCTATCTTTTCTCTTCGCTCTTCTTCACAATCCCCATTCTCCGAGCTACCTTCGGGAACGTTTTGAGTTCCTTGTTCCTAGAGGCAAACCCTGTCGCTCCTCTTCATCTCTTCTTCTCCATGTTCCTCCCCATACTTCGAGCCGTTATGATGGATCTTTCACTGTTCGCGCTGTGAGGCTTTGGAATTCTCTGCCTCACAGTATACGTGAGAGCCCATCGTTAGATGTCTTCAAGAGACGAACTAGGGAACATTTCCTATCAACATGACCATATGAGTATGTATTTATTTATGTATATATTATATTGTATCTATTATATATATATATATATATGTATGTATATATAGATATTTGTTTTTGTGTAATTTTGATTTGAGTAAGGTTATAGTTTTATTTGTTATTGATTTGTATTTACCTGCTTCAATTTCGTTGCGCACTTACGACTTCCCTTCCCTACCGAATCTCTCTATCACTCTAAGGTTTGCTGTTAGAGAACCCAACTCTGGGTTAAGCTCGCCTTTGTGCATTACCTCTATGTATTGTGTGTGTAATTAAATGTATCTGTGTGCAATAAAGAATAAAGATGGAAGAATTCTACTGATTAATTCAGCCGCAAAAACAAATGCTTGTAGTGCTAAAAACCACATGTAAATGCACGGCCACAATAACGTATCCTAGATTTTGACTGGCCCATGAAAATATTGGGAGCTGCATCTGCAAAATCTTTCAGATTTTAAGATGCATTCTGTATGCTTTACTTTCTTCTTCTTTTTCTTGGCGCATCGACATGCCAAGGTGGCCGACGACTTCAAATTTTAGATGCCCAGTGTTTCGCCACATCCACGGTATTCTGAAATCATTTGTAAAACATAGGTAGACAATGCAGGTGTTGGGGGGGGGCCTTTTCTTTATAATTGGTTCATGGTATACCATAGCCGATTCTTTCATATCGAAATCGAAATGTTGCATCGTTGTACAATATATTAGTGTTGACAAGTTTTTCTTCGCATATTTTTTTTGGCAACAAAGATAACGAAAAGAAAACACAAGGTAGGTGAAATCTTGCAAATTGTTAGTCTGTCCCGATGTAGGTCACGGAGTGAGCTGACGAGTTTGTACCTACGTAAGTGTTCTATGTAAGTTCCTATATGTTTGTGAGACAGTAATTTGTTAGTAATCTTTTTGTTGATTTTTAGGGAAGGAATTATTGTTTTCTTTTTGAATAAATTAAAAACATTTTATTTTAAAAATCTTGGACGAAAAATAAGAACACTGTTAATAAAAAAAATACTGCCTGATATTGTGATAAATAATAATAATAAATTTAAAACGTAAAACGGTGGAAAAAAATAGACAACAAAAGACAGTGTACAGACGACAGCACATCAAGTTACCACAATATGTCAAATTTCTGCACTCGATTTTCAACCTTATCACAATGGAGGTAGGTTAACGTTTGATTGGTAGAATTTGACAGATTCGTATACGTTGACCTGCTGTTGTCTGTACCAAAACGGTTAAGGTTAGGTTATAGTTAAATTGAGCAACCCATGCTAAGTGCTTTCATTGTTCTCATTTGTGTCTAAAAAGCATCATTATTCCCATACCTAACAGTCTGCGTTTAGTTATTCCATTACAGAAGTTAATACCTACAACATACTCCATTATGTACTTCATTACTTAAACGACATACATTTTAGTACTGTCCAGTACAAATTACCCCTATTTTAGCCCACCCCCGGAGGCCTAATAACCTAATAAGGTAAATATCGTCTCAAGGGAATTCGTGTGCACTTTATGTGGCTCGCAGTGTAATTTTATTAGGCTAGTTTAGCTGCACGACAGTGTAAAGTAATGGTTTGATTGGATTACATGTTAAGTATATTTTTTTAGTTTGGTTTGGTTTGAATTACTTAAGTATTTATCAGTAACTTTGTTTGTTGCAATTACTTCAATGGTCAAAATGCTGGGGTAAGATATCTTATCTATACTTCTATATGCTTATGATATAAGCTGAAGAATTTGTTTGAACGCGCTAATATCAGGAACTACTAGTCCGATTTAAAAAAATATTTCAGTGTTCGATAGCCTATTTATCGAGGAAGGCTACTTTTTATCCGGGTGTGTGGAGTAGGTTCCACAGGACGCAGGTGAAACCACCGGCGGAAGCTAGTATATAATTATAGAAGGTGTGTGGAAGGTACCTTCCCTAACTAGTGTAAGTGAAACTAGGCTAATGACTATGGATACTTCAAATATACTAAAAGATATGTCACGAATGTGAATTTTGACTATAATTTACTTTGAATAAATAAATATTATGCCGTTTCTTTTACACTAACTTCACCTCACAATTTTACCCGTGTACTAAAGCAACTCCTTCCTGCAAATGGATAAAAAATAGCCTATATTTTGTTATATTACTGCGTTAAGAATCCATTTAGTAGATTTTGCAAGAGAAGTAAATTCACGCTTCTATTATGGATATAGGATATTATTATAAGCCTCCCTTTTTGGTCTTTATTACATAACTACATTATAGTATAGCGAATAAGGGATTAATACAGCCTATTTACTCCAGTAAGAAGAAAAAAATCCTCAACAATAATTATTACGGGCATAAGATAGGAAATTGGGTCACAGTTTTCCGCCTGAGCAAGACTAATAAGTTGTCTCGGCTTTGCCCTTGTGATGTCATCAAAAGAAATGGCCAGCTCAGGAAAATGTGCCAACGAATCATAATTGAGATTTTAATGATACCGTCATTCAAGAGGATTTGGGACCTTTCATTTTTAGACCTTGAATTTTGAGCTTTGTTTTTTTCTTTGAGTTAATACCTCTAGGTCCTTTGTCATAAAGCTTTATATTATGTTTTATGCCAATACAGTTAATTAAAAGGTAAAATCAGTTTATTCTGTTTACGTGATGTTTGTGATTATGAAAACTAGCCCCAAAATTATTGTATAACAGCTATTCCCCGCGGTTTTACCCGCGTTCAAACCAACTTTTGTTTATCTCTTAACTCTTATGAACCTTCTCCTGACTATATCGAACACGACAAAAAAGTATCATCAGAATCGGTCCTGGTGTTCGGCCGTGATTGGATAGCTGGAAAAAATGGCCAATTTCCTTTTTCTTAAACACCGCTTAATTCAAAGATTGTTCAATCATTGCTGATTACAAACTATACATGTTTGAATGAACCCACTGTAATCATCATCATCCGAGCGTTGTCCCGGTTGCTAACCTTTCGGGCCCGGGGCCGCTTTCCTGCACCTTCTTCTCTACTTCGCACGATCTTCGGCATCCCTGGTGGTTACTCTATTGGCACGCATGTCACCCCTTACGACGTCAAGCCAGCTTTTCCTGGGTTTACCCAATCTGCCCCGGCCTGGCGGTGGCGCCATGGCTATAAGTTTGTTCCCTTGCGTAGAACCGTAAAACGTGAACGTACCAACGTAAGCGACACTCTTGCAGTTCGTATGCCATGCCGCGGATGCGTGAGTTCCTAACGCGGTCCTTCCGCGTAACCCCATACAGCCAGTGCAGCATTCTCATCTCCGTGACCCGCAGCTCCTGCTTGTACCGCTCAAGCACAGGCCACGTTTCACTTCCATACAAAAGGACAGTGAACCCACTGCAATGAAGTCCCTAAATAGATTGCTACGTGACGAACATACCTACACGAACCGACTTTACATAACACAGACAAACTTACACAAAACATTTACATAACTAATTAACAATATAAGTTTAGGGTTGACGATAAACTGGTTAATTACGTAACGAAGTCCGTACGAAGTTCGTTCGCACTAATGAGTAGTACAAAGTTCATAATCTTAACAATTATATGAGTTGAGTGCTTTTGTAATCACAGAGTTTGTTGGAGATAGGGAGTTCTAGTAATGTTGTAATGTGAAAGTTGTATTTTGGCCTTTTATGTAAAAATTGCTGAAGGAAATGAAGTCAAATTCGGTTTCGAAGTCTGCTAATAAATGAATTCGCAGAATTGAACTTTTTACAACGATGTTTAATTATTAATTATCTAGTTTTAATTTTAAACAATCACAGACTGATAAGAAAAACACCGAAATCATTTTATAACTCATGAAATTCAATACTCAAAATTATGCTTTCTAAATCGGAGGTAAGTTTTCTGTGTCGCCCTTAGATCCAACAAAACATAAGTTACATAAATTAACGTTTAACAGAAGATAGTAAATAATTAATGTCAGAAAAGAACAATGCCCATGTTTGACCTGACTATGTATAGAAATGAAAAAAAATATTAAAATGTAGCTTATTGTTTTGTGTCTTGATTACGCTTATCACAATATAAAAAGGCGAAAAAAAAAGATTTTTTGACATTTAATTACGTAACATTTCTTCTATGGCATAACGTAATAACATATTTTGAACGCACCCAAATCATCCTTCTTTAAAACGTTCCATTTTACACTTTGCTGCTTGACTTTATTTGACTGTGTTTCTGAGATTTATAGTTATTTTATAATTAATTTGATCAGTAAGTATTTATTTCTTAGTCATGGGATAAAAAAATTAGTTAATAAGTAACACATTAATTAAATTCTATTAATTATGCAGTGTTTCGTTTAGTATGCGCAAGTGAAATGGATTCCTTTGACATTTGACAGTTCTGTGATTTGCATCGGCGCAGTCCTTCGTTGTTTATAAAAACGCTCCTTTAAGATTATATTTTCAAGAAAATTATGTGTTCATTTTGGATAAGAGATTCCGAGATTCCATAAGAATGCTGGAAGGTTGCAATTACCGGCCATACATGCCTGAATCTCTATTAAAAGGCGAACACCAATTAACAACACATCAAGCTAAACAGAGCCGCTGTGTGACTAAGTTGAAACAATAATATTTTTCGAATTTCGTGGCGTTTAAATCGCCAAAATGAATATAATACATTATTTTCTAAACTTACAGGAATTATTTAAACTATATCTCATAGCTATACATATACTTTCACTTTCAGGTTTTTAAATGTATGGGAAGTGGGCATTGTTCTTTACTGAATTGCCTGAATTATTTTCCAACTAGTCAAAGATGAGATCCAGATTAAAATATTTCATTAGCATTTTCTCTTAATGACCCTGTCCTTTTGACCTGTCTGGCTTATAATTAAGATTCTTTGTGGCCTGAAATTTTTAATCTATATTTTTAATATTAAGCTACTAGACTACAAATTACTCAAAACTATTATAAGTACAAAAAAGATACTAAATTTTTCGCAGTCAATATTATTCGTACTTTTGCCCTTGCATACTGTAAACTTTAGGTCGGCCGATAGTTAGATTGAACTTATAAATCTGTTAAGAGATTAATGGTAGCGCACACATTACAATGAGCAGTTATTCAGCCAGACCAACGTAAAGCTGATCACAATTAAAATAATCTGTCGGCCAACCGCCGAGCAAGTTATAAGCCGTCAGTTTGGTCTATAGTGTGCGGGTACTCTTACGGCCGTTCCCAATAACCTATCTAACTCTGGATTTGCTTACCAGAGATAGGAATTTGACATTACTTGTATGGGGCTAATGTCAAAATTCTATCACTAGTAAGCAAATCCAGAGATAGACAGAATATTGATTTCCGCAGTAAGTCTTCAGAGCATTTAAAAAACTCATAAAGGTACCTAGACACACAAGAAAGGGATTCAAAAGTTTAGTAATTGAACTGAGATTGTGTCATATTTCTTTCATAAAAGTTTTATTCTATTGAGAACAAGGTCTTAAAAGGAGTTTCAATACACGATTCTATATAACTTTGATTAGTTTTGTACTTTAAGCTGATGTAAGACGTTATATTAAAAACTTGTTTTAATAAGTCTTTTTTGTGCAAAGGTCTTTTAGAAAAGGGTTTCTATACCTTTAACTTTGTTATGAAAAGATTGGTGTGCTATTTTATATTGTCAGTGAACATAAACCAAGGTGTTGAAAGTGTGTGACCATTACTATTAATGAAAAATAAAAAAATACTTGTAAACAAGTGCGCACTCAAGCTCATGAATGTTATTTAAACACAAACCATATTTCAAATATTTTCCAAATAAATATCATCTTAAATTGACGTTCTTTTACAGGCCTTCAGCTACAAAAAATCACCCACAGCTCTTAAAATAAAACCACAGTACCTTCACAGACATAATGTAAGCCCAATAGCATATACATAGTACAGTCACCCACACAAGTACTAACAAGCAACTATTATTCCTCTGACCGAGTTGATCAGAGTTGTTGCATAGACGCTGAAAGAGCTCGTCGTACAAACGTAGTACATTCTCCTATTGTGTTGGTAACTAGCTAAGTGGAACGTGCAGCTCCTTTGTTTGTATGCTGCCCTGGTACTTTTTATCGAGATGGAGTTATGTCCTGTTTTATTTCGATTAGAAAACTATTTATAAAGTGATTAATTACATCTGTGTAGCCTTTTTCGGCTATGTTGGAGTCGGCTTTCAGGAAAATTGCAGTGATTACAGTGATTTTTAATTACAGCAGCAAGAAAAGAAATAGTTCTCAAATCAGTTCAGTACAGACGAAGCAGATTAAACTACCCGAAGCTGACAAATTTTACTAATCGAACATTAACCTTCCAATTTTCTGATAAGGTTGAAAATATATTGAAAATTTTTTACAGATTGTGGCAGCTTGCTGTGCTGTCTGTACATAAAAGTACCTGAAATAAGCGTGTTCAAACCATCAAACTCTACAGTTTTAATTGAAGTAGAATGTTTAAAATAAAGTTTTTATTCTAACTCTAACGCCATGATTCCAAATTCTATTCTCTCGAAAGGACACATTAAAAACTTTTAATGTTCATAACTTCGTTATTCAAATTCGACATTCCCATTCATAATAAAATGTTCTCCATACAATTTGGAAAGACTCGGTTCATTCACATAGAAATCCGATACTAAAGTAAAAAGTTCAATAAAATTGTCAGACGCGGGTTCATACCAACTGAATGGTATTGCCACTTCGGACGGTGTGAACGAACGTTTATTGAAATACTTCACTTTTTCAATCTTTCGAAATGGCTCGGGATCGCGTTCAGAAGGATTCAATCAGAGATTTTTTTTAATCCTAGAAAAAAGTTAAGGTCAAAACACTTTTTGCAAGACAGATGAATTTATTTTAGTCTTAAAATCTTCAAATATAATGTTATATCAAATAGTCATGATTATCGCCATGGTAATTATTTTATTGAGTCAATCTCTGACACTCAAAAAACATCTCATCACTCAGACATCCCAAAAATATCGATAGATAAGTTATTAGGTACTAATCACAAAATCATGAAACCTTTTACGTATTAAGGTCATGGCACATTGTACCGGCACGGTCACGGCACAGCAAAAAACGTGTCATTTAAATTTCAACATTAAATCTTATGACGTATGATATATTTCATAACGTCAATACCAAAAAGCCAACGGCGGGCTGTCAGCGCGTGGTTTCCTATCTAACAACTCACGTTGTTATGAAATATATCATACGTCATACAATTTAATGTTCAAAGGACAATGGGCAGATTGGTACACCCCACCAATAGCGATGAGATATATATCATTAGATAGGCCTTTTTAAATGGAACAATATTTACTATGACAGCTTTGCTGAAATGTTTGTCCGATCTGAGATATAGATCAAAAACTATGCAAAATTAAGACTTAATTATCTGTTGATTTCTCAAGTTTTTAATGCCAAATCTAAGTACTACTGGTGTAAGTATTCTAAGTACTACTTGCTGTGCTTGTCAGAGTCCATAATAGCTACAATGATTTAACATTTCCACTTTGTACCTTAGGTACCCATCGTAGGTATAACTGGATATTGGGCGTAATGATACACCCCACCAATAGCGATGAGATATATACCATTAGATAGGCCTTTTTAAATGGAACAATATTTGCTATGACAGCTTTGCTGAAATGTTTGTCCGTTCTGAGATATATATCAAAAACTATGCAAAATTAAGACTTAATTATCTGTTGATTTCTCAAGTTTTTAATGCCAAATCTAAGTACTACTAGTGTAAATATTCTAAGTACTACTTGTTGTGCCCGTCAGAGTCCATAATAGCTACAATGATTTAACATTTCCACTTTGTACCTCAGGTACCCACCGTAGGTATAACTGGATATTGGGCGTAATGATACACCCCACCAATAGCGATGAGATATATATCATTAGATAGGCCTTTTTAAATGGAACAATATTTACTATGACAGCTTTGCTGAAATGTTTGTCCGTTCTGAGATATAGATCAAAAACTATGCAAAATTAAGACTTAATTATCTGTTGATTTCTCAAGTTTTTAATGCCAAATCTAAGTACTACTAGTGTAAATATTCTAAGTACTACTTGCTGTGCCCGTCAGAGTCCATAATAGCTACAATGATTTAACATTTCCACTTTGTACCTCAGGTACCCACCGTAGGTATAACTGGATATTGGGCGTAATGATACACCCCACCAATAGCGATGAGATATATATCATTAGATAGGCCTTTTTAAATGGAACAATATTTGCTATGACAGCTTTGCTGAAATGTTTGTCCGTTCTGAGATATAGATCAAAAACTATGCAAAATTAAGACTTAATTATCTGTTGATTTCTCAAGTTTTTAATGCCAAATCTAAGTACTACTAGTGTAAATATTCTAAGTACTACTTGCTGTGCCCGTCAGAGTCCATAATAGCTACAATGATTTAACATTTCCACTTTGTACCTCAGGTACCCACCGTAGGTATAACTGGATATTGGGCGTAATGATACACCCCACCAATAGCGATGAGATATATATCATTAGATAGGCCTTTTTAAATGGAACAATATTTGCTATGACAGCTTTGCTGAAATGTTTGTCCGTTCTGAGATATAGATCAAAAACTATGCAAAATTAAGACTTAATTATCTGTTGATTTCTCAAGTTTTTAATGCCAAATCTAAGTACTACTAGTGTAAATATTCTAAGTACTACTTGCTGTGCCCGTCAGAGTCCATAATAGCTACAATGATTTAACATTTCCACTTTGTACCTCAGGTACCCACCGTAGGTATAACTGGATATTGGGCGTAATGATACACCCCACCAATAGCGATGAGATATATATCATTAGATAGGCCTTTTTAAATGGAACAATATTTGCTATGACAGCTTTGCTGAAATGTTTGTCCGTTCTGAGATATAGATCAAAAACTATGCAAAATTAAGACTTAACTATCTGTTGATTTCTCAAGTTTTTAATGCCAAATCTAAGTACTACTAGTGTAAATATTCTAAGTACTACTTGCTGTGCCCGTCAGAGTCCATAATAGCTACAATTATTTAACATTTCCACTTTGTACCTTAGGTACCCACCGTAGGTATAACTGGATATTGGGCGTAATGATACACCCCACCAATAGCGATGAGATATATATCATTAGATAGGCCTTTTTAAATGGAACAATATTTACTATGACAGCTTTGCTGAAATGTTTGTCCGTTCTGAGATATAGATCAAAAACTATGCAAAATTAAGACTTAATTATCTGTTGATTTCTCAAGTTTTTAATGCCAAATCTAAGTACTACTAGTGTAAGTATTCTAAGTACTACTTGCTGTGCCCGTCAGAGTCCATAATAGCTACAATTATTTAACATTTCCACTTTGTACCTTAGGTACCCACCGTAGGTATAACTGGATATTGGGCGTAATGATACACCCCACCAATAGCGATGAGATATATATCATTAGATAGGCCTTTTTAAATGGAACAATATTTACTATGACAGCTTTGCTGAAATGTTTGTCCGTTCTGAGATATAGATCAAAAACTATGCAAAATTAAGACTTAATTATCTGTTGATTTCTCAAGTTTTTAATGCCAAATCTAAGTACTACTAGTGTAAGTATTCTAAGTACTACTTGCTGTGCCCGTCAGAGTCCATAATAGCTACAATTATTTAACATTTTCACTTTGTACCTTAGGTACCCACCGTAGGTATAACTGGATATTGGGCGTAATGATACACCCCACCAATAGCGATGAGATATATATCATTAGATAGGCCTTTTTAAATGGAACAATATTTACTATGACAGCTTTGCTGAAATGTTTGTCCGTTCTGAGATATAGATCAAAAACTATGCAAAATTAAGACTTAATTATCTGTTGATTTCTCAAGTTTTTAATGCCAAATCTAAGTACTACTAGTGTAAGTATTCTAAGTACTACTTGCTGTGCCCGTCAGAGTCCATAATAGCTACAATTATTTAACATTTTCACTTTGTACCTTAGGTACCCACCGTAGGTATAACTGGATATTGGGCGTAATGATACACCCCACCAATAGCCATGTCATATACATCGTTAGATAGGTCTTTTTAACTGGAACAACATTCACTAAGACACCTATGTTGAAATGTTTGTCCATTTTTAGTTAGAGGTCAAAAACAGTGTAAAAATTAGTACCGAAAAATATTGAGAGTTAAATGGAAAATCTAAGTACTACTAGTGTAATTATTTTAAGTACTACTTTGTTGTACCCGTCAGAGTTCATAATAGCTCCAAAAATGTAACATTTCCACCTCGTACCGTAGGTACCTTATAACTGGGTATTGGGCTTAATGATACATCCCACCCATTGGATAGGTATTTTTAACTGGAACAACAATTACTATGACAGCTTTGTTGAAATGTTTGTCTGTTCTGAGATATAGATAAAAAACAATGTAAAAATTAATACCATATTATTTGAGTACTGCCTCGTTGGTCTAGTTGTAGCATAGCCGACTTCTGTGCAAGAGGTCTCACGTTCGACTCCCGGGTCGGGCCGAAATCGCTTTGTGGGTTTTCGTAACTTTCACAAAGCAGCCTGTTGGAAGTTGGTGATTGATGCATCCGTGCATCGGAGAGCACGTTAATGTTGGTCCTGCGCCTGATCTCTCTCCGGTCGTTTCGGATTGCCATCCCATCGGGTTACGAGAGTGAGGGAATAGGGAATGCGTCTGTGTCTGCGCAAGTGCTTGTGCACTATAATATGTCCTGCGCAGCTGGCTGATCTCCTTAAATGAGAACAGCCGCCGTGGCCGGCAATCGGCTAGGACACCATCATTATTTGAGATTTTATAAAAAAGTAACACCAATGTCATTGTTTCTTATGTTGTATGTATTCAAATATTGTTATAAAAGGATAACAAGATAAAATGGCCGATTTTTTACCGCAGAAATAATAAACTAAACTGAAAAACTAACAAGAAATATTGCAATAAGACAAAAAACCGACGCCTTCAAAGATGATAGAAACAAGTGAAACATAACATAGCTGTTGATTTTCCGTAGAGATGAGTAGTGAAAGTACTGAACGGCCGATACAAACGGGATTTTAAACTGCTGCTTCAAAAATATTTTAATAGGGCCAGCTTCTAGCTAGATTAGGTGTTCCATAAACACCCTCAAATGAGATTATTTAACTTGATTAAAAACTCTAGGTACTAACGTTGGTATTAATTTTTATATTGTTTTTTATCTATATCTCAGGACAGACAAACATTACAACAAAGCTGTTATAGTAAATGTCGTTCCAGTTAAAAATACCTATCCGATGATGTATATGACATTGATATTGGTGGCGTGTATCATTACGGCCAATACCCAGTTATAAGGTACCTGCGGTGCAAGGTGGAAATGTTACATTTTTGTAGCCATTATGAACTCTGACGGGTACAACAAAGTCGTACTTAAAATAATTACACTAGTAGTACTTAGATTTTCCATTTAACTCTCAATATTTTTCGGTACTAATTTTTACACTGTTTTTGACCTCTAACTAAAAATGGACAAACATTTCAACATAGGTGTCTTAGTAAATGTTGTTCCATTTAAAAATACCTATCCAACGACATATATGTCATTGCTATTGGAGGGGTGTACCAGCTTTCATATATTTGTGCCCATTGTCCTTTAAATGACACGTTATTTGCTGTGCCGTGACCATGCCGGTACAATGTGCCATGACCTTTATTTGAAGCACATAATTCGTCTGTTATACCCAAAAAGTCCTTATTTTCACCTATAAAACTGAAACTGGTCGAAAAATAAACCAACCCATGCAATTTAAAATACCTCGTCGTCATTCCAAAACTAAAAACCGTATACAACTAAATTAAAAAATACCGAAACACAGACTCAAAGGGTTCCCTAATCTATTACCGGCAAAATTCCCGATGCAATGGATTCCAAACGCGCCAATGTAAAATCGATATAAAACGCATTCAATCGTGAACGTTTCTTTCAGGAAATTACAGAGCTGTATCGTAAATGATATCGTAGGTATTACAGATGTAGTAGCTAGTAAGGAAGAAATAATTAATTGAAGAATGTTGTAGAGTATATTTGAAGTCGAATGGGATGATAAAATTGTACTTATAGATGTCTGTACATTCAGAATTCGCCAAGATTTAATTTAGTGGTTATAACGTATTTTAGAAAGAAATAATGAGAATAAACTTTTTATATAAATATTTTGTTTGCAATTTTAATACTCGCACAATCACCTGTGTACGGAACCACTTATGAGTCCTTATGTATGTTTGATGTTTAAGCTATGTCCCTGGCAAGTGTCATCATAATCCGTTTAGTTGTTTTTACGTGGAAGAGAACCATACTTTCATGTATAAGTTTAATAGCCTATCTTTATCAACATGCGCGCATTTCAAATCCACATCATTTAAAACACAGACATACAGACTGACTTACAAACCATACGAGCACGGAAATTCGCTCGCGTGTATTTCATAAACCTTCATTATTGTCACACAATCTCTGTAGTAGGCTATATAACGTCGTCGGGTTCCGTACAGTTAACCGTGTTAGGCTTAACACTGATTGTTTACACCTAAGCTTTGTGTTCAACATAAGTACGTATGTGTATTTATGTAGGTTTGTTCGGTGCTCGTGTGTGTTATAGATAGCTTAGATTTAAGGGTAGCTGCATAAAGGCTTTAGGCAGGAAGATTCGTTCAGATATGTTTCGTTATTACATACTGACAAATATGGCAGATTTCATGATTTGATCTATACATAATATTATATCACAAATCTGAAAAGTTTGTTCATTTATTTGATTCATTGTGATAATCTCAGGAATTACTGGTGCCGTTTGATACATGTCACCACTCATTTAAAATTCAGGCATTTTAAAATCGATATATTTTTTCGAATCAGACTATTGGTACATAAGATAAGCGCGTTCAAGCAGACAAACTTCGACCTTCAAATATTGTTTTAAAGGTTTAAGAATTAAAAACATAATGTAGCCATGTATGCAATAGTTAATTCCTCTTCAAGATAAAAAGCGTGATACCTAACGTAATGAAACTCTGTAACGAGTTTTTCTCACGAAAGGAGTTCTGTAAGTTACCTGGTTTCCGTAATCGAATCTTATCTTGGCTGCAGTGGAGCCGGACTCAATATTGTAATGTAATTTAAATGCAGACGGAGAGGAAATAATGAGAGTACGAGAATATTGTTGGGGAATATTCTTGTGGACTATTTTGTTAATATAAATAGTTGCAATATTTTTTCTGGGTATTTAACTTGAAATTCCCGAGAGAACTATTTCCCATACCCGGATAAAGCCTAAGCCTAAGCTAAAGCTAAGCTTGTTCCTCAGGGTCTATTCTATCTCTGTACCAAATTCATCAAAATCAGCTCACTAGTTTAGGCGTAAAAGCGTAACAGACAGACAGACAGAGTAACTTTCGCATTTATAATATTAGTAGGGATAAGGTATCTAAATAATAATAAATTCTGAGTGTTTAAGTCTTTGACACCAATAACTGGGTGAAGGTGAAGGAATCTTCACCTTGAGGAAACCTGGACTTTGAAGTCTGAAATTTTCATTCGCTTTGAGCATGCGTGGTGATAAACGGATATTCTTTTGCTGTATGACAAAAGGGTCTGTACCTACAGGGTGACAATAAAAGACTGATAATGATGAGTGTGTAACGGATTAAGCAATATTCTGAAATCTAAGATTTTCCATTAAATATTAAAAAAAAACAGCCAAACTAGTGAAAAATTTTCACAAATATCCAAATAAATAAATCTACACGACATTAATATTGACAAAGCTGAAATAAATCAAATTAATAATAAAAATAACGTTTCCAGCGGATTTAAGTGTTCGAGGTCAAACGTATAAATCAGTGTTTTATGTGAACGGGGTCCAGATTAATAAATTTACATTTTAGTATTATTGCGCCCTTATTTTATAAGCCTTCGGATTATTTTGATTCGCAAATGGAATTTCTTTTTTTCAGTCTTGTATTGAGGTTAGACGTAGATAAGAGTATTACATACAATCCTTTAATATATTCAATCTACTTACAGTAGCAAATAAATTTCTGTACAATAAAGTCTGAAAATAGTTTATTTACGAAGAAACTTTCATACCGTAGTCACGCTACGCCGTAGTACGCCGTAGCACGATAAACCGCTACGAACTACGACGAGTTAAACTCATTTTAAATTTATCTAAAAGTTTAATAAACCTACCATACCTTTATACCTTTGTGGTAGCAGTTATTACATCTTCCTTAGAAAGGGTCGTAATCTGCGGCCCGGATAAGCACAAACTCCCCATCTCCATACATATACAAGCGAAAAAGGTTCACTACCCTAACCCTAAACGGTTGTACGGCCAGCAAAACACTTTCAAAGATAGTCTTTCCAAAATAGTCTAGCGTCCTTCAGAATTCTTTATCAGAGTAATTGAGACTTGAGTACGTTGGCAAAAACAACTACGGTATTTTATTTTTGTGAGGGACTCAATAATTTGCGGACGGTACGCCTATCGAGGGTGAAGTAGACTTGACCCAGTTACAGTCAGGTAAATAGCCACTACAAGCCAGGGAGGTAGCTTTAGAGCCCCTGAAGCAAGGCTTCTGCTAGCTTTGATAACAGTCTCAATCTTTTTACGTTTTTTGTTTTCTTTGTGAAATGTCCGCGTTTTATTAGTTCTTGGCAATGTTATTGGGTGTTTCTAGGGCTTTTGTAATGTAAAGCAGACTTTTTGAAAGCAGTAAAGCTAAAATGATATTGTGTTTACTAAACGAAACTACCTGAATATGAAGATCGTTAGTCAGAAGGTTAGGTATAATTCCAAAATTTTAGGCATTAAATATTTTTACATTATCATAAAATATTGTTTTCGCTAAATAACATTTTTGTAGCACCTCCATCTATAAGTTAAACGCCTACCATAATTATCATAGCAACTCACTCACATTCAACTTGCTCAGTAAAAAATCACGAACCTCGAAACATTCTCCTAAAACTGTTCTTACATTATCTTAGAGGCCCAGTTAATGGAAGTTGTTATTCTAACGCGGTTAGAAGCTGAGATTAACTTTACGGTTCACCTCGGTCGTGTGTGCTCAGCGGTTTCAAAGGATTAACATGCATAATCCGACACAAAATTAATTCCTTCGCAAAACTTCCTTACGTGTAGCTACCAAATTCCTTTCTGATTAATTTTCTAATGAATTCTTTAGGTAACCCTTGATTGTATTATGCCGTTACTTAAGTTTTGATTAAGTTATAATATAATACTGTAGCACTTTAAAAAGTATAAAAAGAGATTTTTATCAAAGGAGCGTGGTGTCTCTTAGATAACTGTGATAGGCAGTCGCTCATCGTTACAATTATAGAAGGTTTTAGCTCTATTAAAAGACTAGACTGAAGTACTGTATGTAAGTAAATGAAAATAATACCAACATTTTCAGTAAGAGTTATTTTATTATTTCTCTACACAGAATGTGACCATTCTGTCCTACGAATAGATAGCAATCAAACTTCACAGTTCAAATAAAACTCTTGAAGAACACCTTTACTATAACCATAAAACAGTTTTACAGTAACATAACACATTTTCCTGAAACACAAGTCACCTCAAGGTCAAAAACATAATTGATACGTTTTATGTTTCATAATAATGTCAGCATAAACTTTAAGTAACTAGAACAAGTTCATATTACTCTGTTCTTAGTCACATTCTGTCCAGTGCTCCATAAAACACTTTATAGCCCACTAAACCTTAGCCTGACAAGCCAATTTAATCTCTAAAAGCAAGATGGTAAAGCTCAATTTTATGTGACGTGTGCAAGGGTCCTCATTTTAAAAGGGTTCAAGGATGTAATATTAAAGTTTTTATTATAATTCAAATTCAAAGATATGAAGTTCAAAAAGTGTCTACAAAAAATAGGAGGAGAAGAAAGGTAATAAGCTTTTTATTAGTTTGCACGTTAATTAACAAAACATAATTATAATTATAATATCATCCTTTCAATGATCAACCACTATCATTTTTATAGTGCCTAGCTAGACCGTTTATACGAATAATTGTGAATGCGCGCTAGCAAAAGTTGCTATAAATATAATTTAAGGCACAGAAACCTACCTCTTAGTAATCACAGGTTTCATGTAGTCGACATTCTTGAAATGCCAACGAAATTTATCTATGTCGTATATCAATAGTTTACATCAAATTAAACACTCGAAATGAATACAGTCATACGTGTATTTTACGCCATCATCCATTTCGGGCATGAACAATTTTAAGAAGCAAAGCAAGAATAAATACTATCGACCTTTGCATTCAAACCTTACTCGTAAATGTGACAAAATCTTTCAAAAAACCCATGCAAATTCAACCTTCCAGCAAAACATTATTTACTCGCTTACTCGATTGGAAAAATATACACAGTGTAAGGGGTAAATAACTTGATTACACAATGTGGGGTAATAGAATATACATATATACTGTACCCTATATTATACCCTTATTGGGTAAGGGTAAGCTTGGTCCGTTCTCGTGATGTGAGCACGTGACGAGAATGTTCCACAAATCAGTTAGGGTGACTACACGTTACCAACTTGGTGTAACAGTATGTTCACTGATTTTATGTAGATAGATATGTATGTAAATGTGTGGGTTTATGATTTATTCATATGGTAGATCTTTGAAACTACTGAATTCAATTCAGTTGAGTATTTGTCTGTTTCACGCGTCAGTTGAGGCTAGATTAAGATGGCCATATCTGCTGAATAAATTCGCCAAAAATATTTTTAGAATTGTCCAAAATGACACCAAAACATTAATTGTGAAGTAATTTAAAATTGTTACGAAACGATTTTTCGTGCATACATGAAACTAAAGTAGAAGCCAAAGATAGGTACACACGCCAGCACATCAACCTACCTTAATCTGTCAAATTTCTTCAATAGATTTTCAACCTTATTACAATAATGGAAGGTTAAGGTTTGATTAATAAAATTTGTTAAATTCGGGTAAGTGGACCTGTTCGCCTATGCCGTGGCTGATAAAATTCCTTTAAAAATATTAGTAACAAATACCCACCCTACATAATAGAGCCCTAATGCAATCAGCGCACGGACGATCAGGTTATGGCACGTACGATTTTTATTTTTAGCAAATTACGTTAAAAGCTTGCCTGTTTAAGTCGAGAGGGTGAAGGCAATTTTACAGGCGATCATGTATAATATTTCATGGTTTGTGGGCTAATTGAATGATACTCATGGAACTGTTATTACGGAAAATTCAATAGCTTTAACTATTTTCAGGGTGTTTTTCGTAATATTGAAATCACAATTCAAATATTTTTGATTACGTGGTTGCCATATTCTATGATGGTTGCTACATTGTGTGAGGGTTTTATGGAGGCCACTTCTTCCCATATATTTTCTTGAATTAAGTTAGAGTCAGCCTGGCCAATTATTATTATTATTCCAGCACTATTAATGATCCGATTAGTCACTATAAAGTCCTTTGTATTAAAAGTTTATGAATTAAATCCATCCAATCCATCAAACCTAAAGCTACAGGAAACTCAAGTGCCCGTCGAATAATATCCTCTTACTGAGCCAAACTGCCATATTCCTGAGTACAATATTAACATTTAAACCCTCTTTCCCAGATTATTCGAAGAAAACCAAGATCTCCTAAATATGTTCGAGAAATTCCGCCAATGCCGGACGAAGGAGGAGCAGATCAACTCCATGGAGCTTGCAGAGCACGCCAACAATGTGATGAACACCCTGGACGAGGGGATCAAAGGCCTGGATGACCTGGACAACTTCTTCGGCTACATTCACCAAGTTGGAGCCAGCCATAGAAGGATACCTGGATTTAAAGTGGAATATTTTTGGGTAGGTATTTTTCATACGAGAATGATAAAATATTATTTTAAATTAGCCGTTTTCCCGCGGTTTCACTCGCGTCCCGTGGTAAATACTATATAAAATTTAGCCTATAGCACTCACGAATAATGTAGTTTTCTACCAGTGAAACAATTTTTAAAACTGGTTCATTACTTCCAGAGATTACCCCTTACAAACAAACTTACAAACAAATTTGCCTCTTTATACCTAATATTAGTATAGATGAAAAAGATAAAAACATAACACAAGGCTAACCCCCAAACACATTGAATATATATGTCGAAGCGCCGACGCACACTTCAATTAACGCCATCTAGCGTTGTTTATAAAAA
>NWSH02000535.1:14935628-14968733 GCA_002382865.2 Heliothis virescens
TGTCGAAGCGCCGACGCACACTTCAATTAACGCCATCTAGCGTTGTTTATAAAAACTAAGCGTTTCGTGTAGGAACGTCAAGTATTAACTTGGGGATGGTTAGTGCGGAGTAATGACGGTACTGGACGAATGACAGTGGTCTGTTACAATGGTGGCGAGCGGACGACTTCACTTTTGAATCGGACACGCTGGGAAACGGTTGGCCATTACTCCGTGCTAAACTTCCCGCGTTCCTAGTTTTGTAATCGTTACAAATCATTAGCATCACTGATTATTTTGTGTTCTAATTTTGTGAATAGACAATATAAGTGTTAACTAAAGTTTTGGACAGTATTATTTCGTGTTTTCCACAATGTCTCGACCATCCGCCTACGAATCCCCGACATATACATAAGGGAATGTATTCAGTTTCAGTAACTGTTGTTCGATATCTAAGTACTTACTTAAATTGAGTATTCATTGATTTAATTAAAACTTTGGTCTCATAATAAATAAAGTCAGTACGCTATTGGATACCCTTGAGATGAGATTCTTAAATACATTGTAAGAAAAATAACTTAAATTGATTTTGGCACAAATATTTCGTTTCCAAACACTGAGTAAATTATTACAAAGTAAATTAAATTAGTTTGAATGTGAGCATTTTTACAAAAAAATATGTAATAGTACATACAACAGAAACACTTCATAATCCAACTAATATTATAAATGTGAAAGTTATAACTATGTCTAAACTACTGAACCAATTTCAATATTTCTTACCAGAGAAAGGATATATAGTTATTTTTAGGGTTCCGTACCCAAAGGGTAAAACGGGACCCTATTACTAAGACTACGTTGTCTGAGAATCTTCACAAATGGTGTATTTGCCGCTATAACAACAAATACTAAAAATTAAAAAAATATATAATATTATGAGAGTCCTCATACTTACAATAAACATGTGAAACCGCAAATTATAACTTTGTTATTCATATATTTGTATGAAAAAAAAGATATTTTTTGCTGCCTGAAAAATGTTTGTGTTTGGCTAGTTGTAGATAATAGATACGTTCATTTTTCATAGATAATGGTACGGGGTTTCCGTACTCTCTAAACAAATTATTAATTCGAAGAATGATTTATCATCACAACTGCAGACACAATAAATTGAAATTTCGAAGTAAACTTCTCCAGTAATAGTAAAGTTGATTGAATTTATATTCGGCTGTCAAACTGGGAGATATAATGGCAAGCCAAGTTTCGGATAGTTTTTGAATTAATTAGTTTTACCCTTTCTATAAATCTATACTTATGTGTATTTAAGCTGAAGAGTATTAATTTGTTTGAACGGACTATTTGAAAAAATAAATGTGTTAGATAGACAGTAGTTGAGCACCTGTGTCTGCGCAAATGCTTGTGCACTATAATATGTCCTGCGCAGCTGGCTGATCTCCTTATATGAGAACAGCCGCCGTGGCCGATAATCGGCTAGGACTCATCATCATCATATTGAGGAAAGCTGTCGTTTACTTTTAGCCGTGTGTGCAGAGTAGGTCTGTTATTATCATTGCTGTAAACATCACTAAATCCCTTTAAGGTTTCAGCCACGTTTCACCTTAATTTGTTTCCACATTTTCCGAGGTTTTAGCTATTCATTCATTAAAGAGGTTTGAACCTTTTCAGCGTGTTTTGATTTATTTTCCGGTGTTACGACCTTTGGCTTCAAATAACTCGAATGTTTGAAATATTCATTGTATTTTCTGTATAGAATGGTTGGTCAAGAATGTGTGTCAGCTCGAATCGAAAATACTCTAAAAATAGGAATTGTTAGATTCGGTCAAAAAACCTACTGACTCAAAAACTAAGAATGAATATTAATGGGTGGGTGTGATGTGAATGTTTTACTGTCTTTCAATTATATAACCAGCAATCTTTTATAACCGACTTTCCAAAAAGACGAGGTTCTCAATTCGTCGAACGCTCTAATCGAGTTTTTGTGTTCACAACATGACAGAAATTTGCGTTCTTCCAACAACCGTCTTCTCATTTGTCCCACTCATCGTACTGATTTTCTTCACTCTTCCTTTTTTGTTCAATCTATTCTCTTGTGGAACAAGTTGCCTTTGGAAATCAGGATGGTAAATAGCCGTTACACTTTCAAATTGAAACTACGTGAGTATCTTCACCAGTCTTTGCAGAACTGACAGAACTTTAGTTTTAATTTTGTGTTATATTCATATATATATATATATATTTATGTTTATATGTATATATTAATATTGTATTATTTATATGTAGATATAATAGGTATATGTAAGTAGAGTATTTTCTGTATGTTTTGTTCTTTTTATTGGGTCGTTCATTCAGTGCTTGAGCACCTACCATGCCATTTCAACTCCACCTAAAGGTTGACTGGTAGAGAACGCCTAAGGCGTTAAGTCCGCCTTTGTACATTATTTGTATAATATGTGTGCAAAAAGTATAATAAATAAATAATCGACCGATTTGAAAAATTCATTCATTGTTGCTTTACTCAATCCGGGTGCGCGGAATAGTACCCACGAAACGCATGAGAAACCGCGGTTGGAAGCTAGTGCTTACATTTTATACCAATATACAAATAAAAATATTCAATCTTTTTAACTCTTATCAATCATAAGCATTACATAATACATACACAAGCGTTAGACACGCTGGTATAGCGTGTCTACTTAAATAACATCACTTGAGCTAAGTAGGTACTTAGTAGTAAGATCTAGATTAATACTGTTAGATAGCTATTACATTACAACTTAAGCCTCCTATTTGAGTAAGCTACTGCTCTGCAATGATGTAGGTACGTTATACTATATCTAAGCGTGACTAGACATGACGATGACAGTATTGGAAGAATGTTCCGTAAGTCTCAAGAGCAAAACGAAACGAATTCTTTGTATGAAATCACCAGCTTCCACCAGCGGTTTTGTCCACGTCCCATGGGAGCTTATAACTTTCCTCAATAAATGGGCTATCTAACACTGTAAGAATTTTTCAAATCGGACCAGTATTTCCAGAGATTAGCGCGTTCAAACAAACAAACTCTTCAGCTTTATAACATTTGTACAGATATGAAACTTTCCATCCCAACCTCCTTCTATCCCAATACGGAATAAAGATGTCTATTCATTTTAGAGAGAACTACAAAAAAAATCAGCAGAGCCTTTGTATTTTATTTTTGTTTTCCGTGATTGTTTTGTACATAAATCAATGAATAAAATAAATACTCTGACATGAGCGATAAGATGTAAAATACTACGAAATATACATAGTCATATAAAGCATCTAGTTTGAAGTTTTTTTTTAGTCTTTATACAATGACATTAAAACATGATTCTTTTTAATCTTTAAAATCAAAATATTCATTCTTTTTATTTGTCAAACCTGTTACAAATAAACTGTCTACATTCCCTTGCCTTATACTAAAGCCTTTATCATCTATTTGTGGAACCCAGGAAGTGGTCCAAGTCCCTCATTTCTTATTATGAAACCCCTTCAAGCACCCTTCAACCCCTAAACTTATCTGCGTTTAAATGAACTATAGATATGATAAAGGAATACCAATGCTTACATTGTTTACGTTGTTAAGTTAGACAGCATTTTCAGTATGAAAATGTCTTAATTAGATTTGATAAATACCAACTGGGACCTTGTCTAGAATGATGGTCCAACCCATATTTGGACTAGGTATAGGCCCATTTCTGTCATCAAAATTTTAAAATTTGTGCCCAGTTAACCTTATTTCTAACTGGGTTTTGCCAGCGGTTTCACCCGCATCCCGTGGAAACTTCT
This sequence comes from Heliothis virescens, assembly GCA_002382865.2. Lineage (NCBI taxonomy): Eukaryota > Metazoa > Arthropoda > Insecta > Lepidoptera > Noctuidae > Heliothis > Heliothis virescens. Next base: position 14,939,439 of record NWSH02000535.1, read on the forward strand.
CCGCTCACCCAAATAAAAAGTAGCCCATAATCTTCCTTGGTAAATAGGCTATGTAACACTGAAAGAAAAAAGCGCGTTCAAACAAACAAACAAAATTTCAGCTTATATTATTAGTATGGATATTAGTATGATTAACAAATTCATTCTTCTTCACAGAAAATCGAAACACCGTTCCTAGCGGCCGTGGAGTCAACTTTGGGAGACCGCTACACGCCCAACGTGGAAAACATCTACAAAATCACCATCAAGTTCATCTTAGAAACGCTCATAGAAGGCTATGAAGCCGCCGGCAAGCCTACCACGTGAGCTAAACCATGTACAGAATCAAATAAAACAATATATAACACAAAACTCGAACAAAACCAAATAAAAATTTTAGTCTTCTACAAAACCTACCAACTGACTATCAGCCGCCATGGTGGAATCGAAATTTTAAAATGGAACCCTCATTCCAAATTCGAAATCGGAGTCGCTGCAAATAAATTAATGTCAATTTTAAAACGAGATTTTTAAAGTGAAGTGTACAGACGTTTATAAATGCATCGTGAATAAATTAATTATTTGTGTATAATGTGAATAATATGAATTCTATAATTGTGTATAGTTGTCACTGTTCTTTTTCGCTCGTCTGTATTTAGACTGGTTTAGCATAATGGGACTAACAGTTCAGTAAGGGAACATGTAACTGAGTATTAGAGCGCTTTTTTGATTAGATACATAATTTTAATGATAGGAACAAAATGTAGATAAAAATAGTAAAAAATGTGTGTTAAATTAAGGAATTTTAAACCAAAATAACTTTTTTAAATGTCGCAAAACGCTTGTTAGTACTAATTTAATGATAATCATTATTTATTTCTAATGATATTCTTCTTAACGTCCTCGATGTTGGCTGGACCAACTGTTTTTGTTTAAATTTTATAAATTCGGCATAATTATTGTTAAATTGCGTCTTCCGTGTGTGAATGTTGTAAGATTTAGAATAAGTTTCAAATTATATAATTATTAAAATACAAATACATTGTCTATTATTGTTTAATCCATCATGTTATCAGCACGGAAGATTTCGTTTCATTTAATTAATTTAATAATTATTATGTTTATCTATCTATAAAATTAAAAGCGCAAATTAAACCACTTACATTTATGTTTAATTTTCATTAATTTCATAATAATATTTATTAAGGAATTTTCTGATTACCTCTATGCACAAAAATGTAAGCGAACATATACAACTCCACTTTACATTATAAAAAAAAATATTTTCTGAAACCACCTTATAAAAAAAACTAAAGTACCTACATACATTATATAAAGTACTTGGATTTTTCACGACGATTTCATACTTCAGATAAATTATTTTGTATAGCGCAGAAATGAGCGCACAATGTTAATTTGTAGTTGTGAAAAGAAACTTAAATGTTGAAATGTTAAAAGTCTTTTGAAACTCTGTTTGTAGTACATAATGAGCTGAAACAGGCTTCATTGAAAGTTTTCCTCGCCTCTCGGTAATTTTGTCCTTTTATTTCAACTTAGTGTAAACTAGGAAACTATGTACCTAGTCATTATCAGCCTTTTTATCATCCCACTTCTAGGCACAGACCTCCTCTCACACGGAGAAGGATTGAGCGTTAATCACCACGCTTGCTCAAGGCGGATTGACGATTTAAGACTTTATAGTCCAGGTTTCCTCAAGATATTTTCCTATACCTCAGCCTCTAAAGTACGAATGTGCCAGTTCGATTCCAGATCAGGCAAGTACTAGTTTAACTTTTCTAAATTGTATGCAGTGGGACAGTAGAAAATGCTGATAATGAAAGTATACTACTATGTGGATATTATACTTAAATGGGTATGGCTATTAGAATCTTCATTAAAAACGACATATCTTGGTTAAACGCATTTAAGTGAAAATGAATATTATTTATTTTATTTAAAAAAAGTTTATCTTCTGTATAATAAAGCTTCAGTTTGACATTTTACTATGTTTTGGACTTACACAATCGCCAATTACTAGTTACCGTCAGCGTTCACAAAAAACTCCTTAGCTGGGTAAATTAATATCTTCAAAATACAAGTGACACCATAGCAACATCCTATATGTATACTACTATAAATCAATTGTATCAGTAGTAATGACATAATAATCTATATCAATTATAATTTGATATACATAATATGATTTGGCAATATTACACCAAATTGAAGCACCCCGTCAAATTAGGTGTTGATTTAATCAAATCGACATTAATTACGTTGATTAGTCTCATAGTAAGATGGTTATAAAGTTATGATTTGAAATAATAATTGTGTATTCTAAGGGACAGTACTTCAAGTGCTTTACGTACTGAGAACTATATTTCAGTTATGAAAAAAAAAACCATCGTTATATCTACTAGGCTTACCATCAAAAATCGCTTAAAATTATGTTTTTATCATAAAACTAGCCGTTTTCCCGCGGTTTCACTCGCATCCCATGGGAATTACTGCCCGTACCCGGATAAAATATAGCCTATGTCACTCGTGGATAATGTAGCTTTCGAATGGTGAAAGAATTTTTAAAATCGGTCCAGTAGTTTTTGAGCCTATTCATTACAACCAAACAAACAAACAAAGTTTTCCTCTTTACAATATTAGTATAGAAGTATAGATAAACGACCTTTTAACATTTAACAATTGTCCGTATAAATCAAAATATTAAAACAAACGTTCAAGGCACACCATAAAAAATACTATTTTTACCACGATGACGTCACAAGAACCTATAAACTATACAAAAGAGCTCTCAAAAATACCGCCAAGTATATTTGAGCAAAACATAAACTTATGCCAAGATAAATATATGAAGAAAACTGAGGAAAATATATGAGTTATTGGCGAGCGAATGAAAACCATATTATGAGAGCTATCATATAAGATTAATGAAAATATCTATAAGCTCTTAGACTTGGAAAATATTGAAGAGTACAAAAAAGTTCATCGACTAACTGATTTTGTACTAGCGATCACGGTTGAAGGAAAGTATTACTTAAAGTGAAATTAGTTTCATCTGATGATATTTTGTTTTAATAATATAATTCAATCAGTAAAAGACAAGTGAAATTGATATTAAATACTTGGCGACTTTTAAAAACGGTACATATAAAAGTTTACTACTGACTTTGCAGACGGGCAACTTTTTTTTGGCATCGCTTTCAACTTTCCAACCTCTTCTGAAATAAAACTTTGATAAGAGCTTGAAAGATTAATAACTAATTCTAAATATCATGAACATAAAAACAAGCAGTTAATTTTTCAAAACTGAACTGTCACTGGATTTAGAATAGGGCTTGATGTTTTCTGTAGCAATCTCGCGTTGAATATAGACCAAAAATCTATAAGCTTATTTCAAAAAGCTGTGCAACAAAAACCCAGCTTCAGACATCTATAAACTATGACCTAACCTGTTTTCTAACTAAGTAACATGCCTGTACTTAGATCACAGTCTTAAGAAGGCAGCAATTCAGTGGTGCGTCTAGACTATACTTGGCAGTCAATTGCGTTGCGATGCCCTCACGCAACGCTCAAGTCGCATTGCTGAATTGACAATGTTTCCGCCTGTGAAATGAATTTCACAGACGGGCAACATTCTGCATGGTTATTAATTTGATTTGTTGTCCACAATTAAAACTTCGATGAAGACTAAGAAAACAATACTGCTGACTGTTTGTCTTCGTGTTACCATGTTACATGCTGCATGGCGAAATCAGCTGAATATCACACTCTATATTTCGAGTTCAAATAATAAAAAAATTGCAGGATTAAAAGTCTCAGTAAAATACAAGTCAAAACATGTGCAGAAATGGAGATTAGTCTTCGTTTTACTACGTTTTAATAAATAATAATTTTAAAAGATTATCAAAAAAGAAAAAGATTTTAAAAGATTTTCTTTGCATATTGGACGTCATAATTCGTGCAAAAGTGCAACAGTTTCGCTACAAAAAGTTGCCTAGTGTTGCTCATAAATTCACATTTGTTTAAAACATATTTTACCACCTTAATTTTATAGGTAGTATCATGTTCGAAAGCCAAAGATTATAGTTTCATAAACAAAACAAGATTTATAATATAAGAAAAACCTACAAAAGTTGTTTAATATTCACATAGTGTAAACAAAATTAACTACATTTTATACAGAAGAACATAAGGTTTATTGTTGCTAAACATACATGTACATAATGAAAATGGATTCTAGATTTTTTTCTTTCAATTATTTTTTTGGTACAGGAAAATAATCTCGTTTCTGTTATGTTCGTGAAATACATTTTGTATATCTCTTTGGTTGTTGCTATTCTGTCACTTGTATTTCATATAAAAGGAGATTTTCTAAAATAAATATTTCTATACTAACACTGGCAAAATGAAAATAAATAATAGAGAGCATCACTCTCGAATAAATAAAGTTTAAAGAATTTCTGCGACCAGTTTCACAGGTTACTGATAAAGTTCTAGATAACTGTCTGACAGTAAATGTTTTTAAACTTTCACGATTTGTACACATATTTTAGACGACAACCGGGTCTTACTCGCGACCAAACTATTAAAGGTTCACGATACCTCTTTTCTCCCGACGTTTCTTCTTCCCATTTTGTGTTGTGTGACATGTTGTGTCTTCCCGTGACCACGGTCGGTGCAATTCGGCCGAAACGTCGGGAGAAAAGAGGTATCGTAAACCTTTAATAGTTTGATCGCGAGTAAGACCCGGTTGTTGTCTAAAATAACTGTCTGACAGATCATGTCATGGAAAAGTTATCGAAATTAAAAACATTTTTAAGACACTATATATCACATAGATATCTAGAACTCTACCTGGAAACTGTGAAACTCGCCACTAATCTTCTATTGAGTTCTGTTAAGTTGAATGCGACGCCTGGAAGCGGGAAATCCAAATATAACATGTTTTTTTATGTTTTACTTAAGTGAACATTCAATATGAGGCGTTTCTTATCTTTTGCGGTTATAATATCCTTCAAAGTAATTTCTAATGTCCTTATTTAACTTCGAAACTTCTTAAAATTTAAATGTTACTGATTAAACTTTTTATTGCGAAATGTCATAGTAGGTATATCACCATATATTCACCTGAAAGAGAGAAATTACGTTTCTCAGTTTTGATCTAGTCCCTAAAATATATTGGAATTAATATTTTATCTACTAACAGTTGAAATAAAAGGACAAACAAATTCTTCTAAGTTTAATAAGTGTTACAAAAACCATATTAAGTATTGTATGTACGATCTTTATTATTGTAATAAGTACTTAAGTAAATAAGTTGTATTTATAAATGAATTGAATTAAGCAATGAATGTGTTGTATGTAATAAAATGTATAAGGTCGGTGTAATAAAATGTTAATTTGATTTGAAATAAATATTATTTGAAAATTCTTGTCTGTTTTCAATATTTCACTTGCTGAAATTCCCTTATAGGAAACTTGGTCTACCTTTACAAGTAAATTGTGTTAAAAAAATGTTCTGATATCTGCTTCTGCCAGCGGTTTCATCCGCGTCCCGTGGGAACTACTCGGTGCACCCAGAAAAAAAGTAAAGCCTTTAGCCTTCCTCGATAAATGGGCTTTCTAACGCTGAAAGAATTTTTCGAATCGGACCAGTAATTCCTGAGATTAGTGCGTTCAAACAAACAAACGCTTCAGCTTTATAATATTAGTATAGATCATTGAATAAATTAAAAAAGTCTTACAAAAAATTATGAACCAACCTAAAATATAATTATTCATGATAGTAAGCTGTAGATACAACTTCTTTAATCCAGTCCAATAATATAAAAGATTGCGTGCAATCTTTCAAAAAAACTTTCACATGCTAAGTAACTGTTATAAGTTGTAAAGTAACATGTTAATAAACAGAAAGCAAGACTGTTATAAAACTGTACAATCCAATAAAAATTTAAAACGGCAATCCTACGTTTCGGTTTTCACGTAAAATTCCGATCACTTCTCAATATAAAAAAAAACAAGTACAGATGAGAACATGAAGTTACCACAATCTGTCAAATTTCTGCAATTGATTTTCAACCTTATCACAATGGAGGTAGGTTAATGTTCGATTGGTAAAATTTTACAGATTCGTATACGTTGACCTGCTGTTGTCTGTACAATGTACATAGTTGTAGATGCGGGAAGTGTACTGAACTAAAGGGAGTCAAAGGAAAATAACGAATATAATATTTTAAAAATAACTAGTTGTAGGTACAGACGACAGGAAATCAACGTAAACGAATCTGTCAAATTTTACTAATCGAATATTAAACTTACACTATTGTGATAAGGTTGAAAATCGATTGCAGTAATATGACAGATTGTGGTAACTTGATGTGCTGTCGTCTGTACTAATCAATAGCTAGAAGATTTTCAACACAGATTTCCTCAACTGTAATTGATAATTTATTAATTCAATATTCCACTTAATCCTGTAACATTCATCATATTAATTATATTAATTAGGCCATAAGATTGATTACATTTCAAAGGAAACTGACCCTTACGCATAATACGAATAGAAGCTGTAATAGCGTCATCTTACCATGGAACATTACTAACCCATTGTCAGTTCAGACTACCATACAGAAACATATAGTGCACCCAAAAGACAATGACTTATCGCTTGCATTCATCAGTGAAACAAAAGAAATACAAACCCACTACATAAAAATATCGTCACCATACCATTAAGAGATCATTCATGACAATTCAGTCCACAAACTCATAAATACATGACTCTTATCACAAAGCAATAAAGTCGAAAATTCAACAGCAATATTGAAGCAAGAATAGTGACGTCCAGTTACCATAAATGCGTATATGGAAGTAACATTATCATACAATTGCAGAGACAAAATTGTATGGGCAACTCGTTTGAATAGTGATGGGCAATTATATTCGCGATAATTCACCGTTAACTGTTATTTTATGTGTTATTTATTCATAATTTAGACATGAATATATTTTTGATATTGGGTCCGGATATTGAGTGTTCAAATAATAGTCTACTCGTTTGCTTCTACCCTACATAATAAATCAATAACCATTAAAATTGAGTGGCAACTGAGGCCGTGTTCGGTAAACCCTACATTATTTTGTCGATTCAAATATGAAACAATTCTCCACAGTTGAGTGACAAAATAGACCGAGGAAATAAAAAGCATAATTTTTAAAAATTGATTATTCTCCGCATAAGTAATCACTATTCAAATCTTTTCAACGGACGGAAAATTTCCGTGAAATTGTATCCTAAAAATTGTCTTTTGAAGGCCCACAAATAGATCACACGTGTACGCAAAAAGTCGAAAAAATAGGATCACAGTATGTCACATAACACCTACAATTTCGTGCAACATAAAACAGTTTACGTCGAGTAGCGTGGTATATGTCACGTTGTCGATACTTCTATCTACAAATTGGATTTGAAGGGCCGACAGCGTCCGTGACTGAGTGATAAAAAACTATGTTAGTGGGTCCTTGAATTATTTAGGGTACGGCATTTTGGTAAACCATTTTGAGGGATATATTTTTGCGAAAAAAATAAGTAAAGTGAGTAACTGACTCGCTGACTGATTCACCAAATGATCGATTAAGGAAATGGAAGGTTTTAAAAGTGTAAAAATATGCCGTAAATCACATCATTAGCTCAAAAATTACAGGAATTTTCCAGAACGATGGTGAGGCCGCGGGAAACGGCTCATATTTTATTATAGACCTTAATGTCCAAGGTTTGGTTTCAATGGGGTTTACGGCCTTTAAAATTATTTAACAACGATTTTACAACCATTAAATAAAAATAGGCCTGTCACGATCTTAGGTTATAATTAATGATAATAAAAAATATCGACACGCATTGTTCACATCACTAAACCTCAGTTCCTTAGTGGCAGTTCAAAAAATATTAGTCTTCGTCAAACTAGTCAAATAAACGTGCTATTTATTTATATTTAGTTTAGTGTGCGATGGAAAATCACTAAACATCATTATTTCAACTATAACGAGTTTTAGTGAACCTAATTGATATTTAATACGAGCGCTAACGTTTGATATTTTACGAGTAATTAATTTATTTTAAACAAGAGCGTAAATTAGTTTTTGATTTAATTCGAGTTGTGAAGTTGTTTGAGTGATTTGGTAATAAAATATTTAAGTTGTTTTATTAAATGTTGATTTGTTAGTTGTATTTATATTTGTGATTTATTAATTTGAACGATCAATCTGTAAAAAAAAAATTAGGTTAAATATTTAATCCAATTAAATAGCCTACGCTCAACGCGGAGTAATATTTTTTCATCTAATTATAGAGCAGACAAACAATTTATTGCTTTTGATTTCGAAGAGCGATTTCGGATACGCGCACCGGCGCCGGCGTCGCTATCCGGTACTCTATACTGACGCACGTCAAAATAAAAACTATAGATTTATTCATTGATTCTGACTGGAATAACAAGCAAAAATACTGAGTGTTTAAAGTGGAAAATAAACAAGATGTGTGATTATTAGCCAAAAAAGTGTATAAAAATCAGTGGTTTAAAATTCATCTGTTAAAATTATTCAAGTTTAAAAATATGGGTTGTGAATTAACAAAGTTGGCAGCTTCGGAGCGGCACCACGATGCCATCATCAACAGTCCCCCACCAGCTGGGGACCCCAGATCACCCCTCACGCCCAAACAGCAGTACTGCATGCTGGCCTCTTGGAAAGGAATCTTCAGACAAATCGAGAAGACTGGCATTTTATTGTTTATCAAGTAAGTAGATTTTCATTAATTTCAGTAGCCGATAAAAGTGCATTAATTTGCTTAGGAATACTATATCACGCATAGGGTTGAAAGATCCTATATCCTTATCGTTAATTATCATAATGTTGTGAAGCAGTTCTCCTGACAAAAAATAAAAGAAAATTTGAGCTATATTTATTGGGTTCAAAATCAAGTTTAGGAAGATATATATGTATATTATTATACATAGATACATAGATATTCTTTGAAAATTGTGAATTTGAGCACATTTGCTCGCAAGACATTCCAATACCTAATCTAAAGCAAAGTTATGTTCTTCTTCTTATCGAGTGAGCTACAGGTTTAATCACCTAACAAGACCTAGTGTCAGAGTTTTCTAAAATCTGCCTGACGACTCCTCACGTTAACTAACCAAAAACTTAAACACTGCTTTAAATACCACACGAAAAAACCGAATAGCGAAAAATAGAACTGTGATTAAAAATTCTGGTTCCAAAATCTATTTGATCAAGCTTAATACTACGTGTCCAATATACTCTTTAGTACTCGATTTTTCATTCGAGAAATCGACAGTCAAAGTGTGTTTGAGTAAAACTCTTCTCCCAGTCGAATTCTCTCTCAGCTCATTTTTTAAATGGATACGCTTTTGCGGAGATAGATTCCGTTGATTTTTTGGTCTCTGCATTTCGGTTTGGACATGTTTAATGTGGGACAGTTTTGACAAAAAACAAAACGTTCATAGTTTTTACTGTTTTAATTTGTTAGTCTAAACTACTTTTAGTGATTATAGACCACTCTCCCTGAACAAGTTACAAAATGTCAGGTTTTTTGTATCATCAACTCAAAATACCTACGTGACAGAAAAATACCTGGCCAAATGCAAATCGGAGTCGCACACGAAGGATTCCGTACCATTATCTAATAACATGAACATAGCAGGACATACAAATGAGATTTTACACGTATTAAAATTATAATTAATTAATATAATAACCACCTTTTTTGAAGTAAAAAAATATCACAAAAGCACGTACTCTTACGTGAGGGTAAAAAACCCTTTACAACAAAATAAAAAAAAAACAACCGCAATATAATTATACGCATCTAACTTCAACTCATATATTCCAAATAGTTTGTGTAATTACTTTAGTCTAGACACCGTTTTATTGCTATACTATTTTATAGTTAAACAAAAAGTTGAATTGTAAACTAATTTATTCTTATAAATAGTTGGCAAACTGTAAAAATAATCAAATTTAAAACAAATATTAGATAAATTGTGTTTATTTAAATGTTTGAGAAGGCAAGCTGTGAATACAGATGAAAACTTTAAAAGGTGATTTAACTGTCTAATGCTGGGTAAGTAACAGTAGCACAGGTCGATCGGCCATCTTCTTCGGCATATAGGTCTTTTCCTGTGCACATAAGGTTAAGGTTAAGCAATGCTTGATACGGTTGGTCGGGAAGCCAACACCAACATAGTTCGGAAAAGGCTATATAGATTTTGGAAACTTAGAGGCATTTTTTAATTCTCTAAAAAATTACAAGTGAGGATAAAATAAGTATTCGCTCTTTTGATTTAAAGTCGTTATTAGAAGCTAAATGTTATGAGAGTACTTTTTGTTACTATGTGATCTTTTAAAACATTAACATTTACACTTGCAGAGGATCCAGATGAAGATGCCATAGAAAAGTATATAAAGTCGAAATTGAAAACATTTCTATGGCATCATCTGTCAGATAGCTATCTAGGACTTTATCTGGAACCTATGAAACTGGCTAACTAACTAACTTCTTCTGATACAACAGATTTCAGTTTTAAACCAAGTAGTTAAGGTTGCTCTACGTCTGGTTTCTGAGACTAGGTACCGCACACAGACAGCGCTAGCCGGCGCCAAACCGCAATCACTCTGAAAGTTCTCAGCTAGACGATATAACATAAATCTATATTTAAACCAAGGTAAAACAGAATAAACTTTATTCATATCAACCGAAGACTAAAATTGAACCACCAATTGGAAGAAAGGAATAAATCCAAAAAACAAGAATGGAGATAATCTAAAAAAACTTTATAACTTTTTACTCTCAACTTATAGGCTCATGTGACATCACCGATATTAAAGAAAATATAAATTCTTACTTATTTACTAATATATCTGGCTGTAATATATAATACTTATTTATATATAAATATTTAAATGTGTTGGATTTATTCCCTTCTTCCAATTTATAAGATCTATATACAGAATAATTTAACAAAATAGACATTATGATCACAAAAACTTCTTTATTTATTAGAAAAACGTAAGAACACTCTATTAGACATCTATTTCTTCATTCTCGGTACTTGTAGTTGGCCAAGTGAGAAAATTATCATAAAAATCTTTTAATTCCTCGGGGATGTACTTATTGGGTTATTTTTTATGTCGTTCATTTTTTTCTCATTTACGGGTATTTTAGTAACATTTGCCGGAACTTCTGGTATTTTCGGGTCTGTAGAAGGTTTTTGTAGCAAAAATGTATGTTTAACGAAACTATCGATAAATTCGGAACATGTTAAGTAACCTTTACAACTTGAACTATACTCAAAGCTTCGATATTGAGAGATCTTGATGTTGTTGCCTATAAATGGATATTTCTGACACCTCTTCTCTTCTTTTTCGGAGTCTCAGCTTCTGACTCATTATCATGTGAATCAGTACAGCTACTTTCAGTGCTCATATTCATAAAAATAATCACTAATATTTATACTCGTAACGTTCATTAGTTGGAAGAAGGGAATAAATTCAGGATTTATTCCGTTCTTCCAACTAACGTTTTTTATGGCCGCGTGAATCTATACGAAGCAAGTGGTTTTTTTCCTTTCTTCGAACTCACGATATAGCGCTACGTCTATAGAATATAAAAGTGTAAAAAACTGAATAAGTCAGAAAGTGGCGTTTATTCCCTTCTTCCAATTGGTGGTTCAATTAGAAAATCCATTCATAAAACTTTATAAAATACTCGTAATATTGTTTTGTCAGTTTCAAATGTCTGAAACAATTTGTTTTCTGAGTTATTTCGCAATAAACGAGAGACAGATAACAATTGAATCTGAATTTATACATTCTGTAAAAATATTGTGATGAACTAGATTTGACCTGTGGGTTCACCCGCGTCTTGGAACTAAACTAACTTGTATAATAGTCTATGTTCGTCTTGAAGATATCACCTATATATGTGCCAAATATCATCTCAATGAGTCTAGTGGTTCTGGCGTGATTGCGTAATACACAGACAGAGCTACTTTCACAGTTGTGATTTTAGTAAGAATTTATTGATGACGAATTTCATCGTTGTTTTGAATAGTAAGTATTTGAAAGTCTAAAATCGTCTCCATCTGTCTTCATTAAAGCAGTTTGTTTGACTTGTCTCTCAAATTATATAATGTCATATAGTGAACTATAATTTGCAGAGACTCGCTGAAAACGGTGTCATAAATCACTTTCAAAATAGAGATGCACTCACTTTTAGTGAACTATCGATAATATGAAAATTATGTTCTTGAGTCATCACTGCAACATTCTTAAAACCATATCATCAAAGTTTAGATCTTAACTGATTAATAAACTGAAACATAATTACATCATAAATATTCTTCTTATCGAGTGATCTCCATCATTCAAGCTCTAGTGTCAGAGGTTTCTCAAATCCGTCTGACGGCTTCTGACGTGGAGTTGTAATAACGACTGCTTCTGAGTAACATTTTTGGAAGCCGGCTTTACGTTTATTTCCTTGCTAAATTATACATTAAAGTATCTAAAGTTTGTCTGATATATTAGTATACTAGCTTCTGCCAGCAGTTTCATCCGCATCCAGTGAGAACTACCAAGCGTGCCCGTATAACAATTAGCCTTCGTCGATATCTAACACTGAAAGAATTTTTCAAATCGGACCCGAGATTAGCGCGTTCAAGCAAAAAAGCTCTAGCTTTATAATATTAAGTTGGTCTAGCGACTATAGACGACTGCTGTGCACGAGGTCTCGGGTTCGATTCCCGGGACGGGCCGAAATCGCTTTGTGGGTTTTATAAACTTTCACAAAGCAGCCCGGAGTTGGAAGTTGGTGATTGATACACCTGATCTCTCTCCGGTCGTGTCGGATTGCCGTCTCATCGGGTTATGAGAGTGAGGGAATAGGGAGTGCACCTGTATCTGCGCAAATGCTTGTGCACTATAACATGTCCTGCACAGCTGGCTGATCTCCTTATATGAGAACAGCCGCCGTGGCCGAAATCGGCTAGGACGCCATCATCATTAAATAGGTATAATTATGTTATTTATATTTGTCTCTTAATATTGTAGGTAATGAACACAAGAAATCAAAGACATTCAGTAGACAATAAGGTAACAATGAATCATTATCCTCCATTGTCACAGTGTTCCTACTATGAAGTACACTCGAGCACAAAGAGCACTCGTTAGACACGATTTCATCTCGATTTATTCGGAAACTAAGGACCATTTGTGTAACAAGAAGGTTTCATACGCAAATTGGGAACAAAGGATTTATATCCTACAAACATTTTTTGAGCAAAATTACAGTTTGAAAAAATCCTTGATCAAAATTGCAACGATGGAATATTAAAAAAATCGGCCAAGTGCGAGTCGTACTCGCGCATGAAGTGTTCCGTACCATTGTCGATAAAAAACACGTTAGTTGTATGAGACCCCCCCAATTTACATATGTGATTCTTATTTTAGTATTTGTTATTATAGCGGCAATAGAAATACACTATCTATGAAAATTTCAGCATTATAGCTATCAGGGTTCATGAGATACAGCTGGGTGAAGGACGGACAGACGTGTAATAGGGTCCCATTTTTACCCTATGGGTATGGGATAATAAAAAATAACCAATGGTTGTAACAGCCGGTAAACTACTTCTTTGATGAATTTTGAACCTTCACTGGAATCAAATTATTATTGTGTAAATACACAGAATATTTTTGAGGAAAATGTATCAAAGATCTATAAAAAGACTTCAGATATCCAAATCATTTCGTCCTACATTCCAACCCTAAAATACGGGATAACGTGTAGGCGACCGCCCACATGATGTCAATTATTTTAGCCTTTTGGGTTCCAAAAATAATATGAGGGAATCGTGAAAGGAAAACGTCTATTTTTTTGACAGGTGAGAAGTCTGTACATAAAGTGGAAGGACTTGTGGGAAGTTAAAACCACGCAGATCGATCGATTATAAAGTTAAGCAACCCTTGGCGCGGTCGGTCCCTGGATGGTGTGTGAGTTATCATCTTGTCATGACGAGTTCTTCTGTGTTTTCGAAGCCACGATCAATTGGTGGTTCCCGGCTGTAGTTTGAACACATTTGGCAGTCGTTACGGATAGTCAGAAGTCAGAAAGTCTGACAACCAGCCTTACCAAAGGGTATCGGGTTGACCGGGCAACTGAGTTGTGGAGGTCTAGTAGGCAGTCACTGCATATAAAACACTGATTTTCAGCTGCACCACGCTAGACTGGAAGCCAACCTAAACGTAGTTGGGAAAAGGCTAGGCAGATGACGACGTGAAGTGGCAAGGATAAGTGTCAGAATTATTCTAAAACGAAACTATAAATAGACACTAGCGGTGCGTTGGTGAACATCCATTTTGGTCTCCATATGACATCCCCAAACACAAGATTAGTCTTAAAACTAGTTGGAAAGACATAGATGGAGTCAATAAAGACCTGTTTGGTTATCAAATACTTAAGCTATGTGAATTATTCGAAACACATTTGTCGTCGATATAACCACTATTATTCTATTTCTGGTACCAATGGGCAGTCTATTATGTCATTCTACCTAACGAGACGTAGATACATTATAATACTTTTGCTAAAGGTTTCAATCGTTTTTCGAGCGAACTTCTTCTCACACCAGGATAAAAAGGATCCTATTACATGTAGGCTCTGTTCTCTCAGTTTGATCAAAATCGGTTCTACCGTTTACGCGTGAAAGAGCAGCAAACATACATACATCCTCACAAACTTTCAAATTTATAAATTTTAGTAGGATATTAGTAGGATGAACGCGAACAATACATACTTTCAGACTTGAAGTCAGCTTTAACTAAAACAAAACAAGATCTAAAAATGCACTTAAAATACATGAAGTGCGAAGTAAAATAAACTACACATAATTTATCAGTTTCAAACATACCACTAGAACAGAAAATGAATCAAGAAAAATATTTTGTGCGCGAACAAAAGTCGTAAATGTACGCTTCAGTTATTCATGCACTATTGCACTCGTTCTAACCACTAAGAGCTTTTCCACACGAAGCGGTTTATGTGCAATTTGATGATTCAAAGCAATAAAAACGCGAGAAACTACGCAGGTTGGATAACTGCTTTTTCTTATTCAGCTGTTTGGTATTTTATTTAGCTTTGGGACATTTTAATGTTTTATCTGAATCGCATTTGGGTGCTCACAATTAAGATATTTCTCGAAAGTTCTGTGGAATGGAAAAGAGGAACTTTTGCTACTATTTGATATAAGCAACTTTTAACTTCAGGTATATAAACCGTAAATATGCAATTTGCACATATGAGCTTGTGCCCAATAAATAACAACCATACCTTTTTAAGTATACTGCCTCGCTGGACTAGCAACTGCCTCGATGGTCTAGTGGTCGCATAGCGCGACTGCCGTGCCACGGGTGTCGATGCTCGGGTCAGGGCGAAATCGCTTTGTGGGTTTTAGAAACTATCGCAAAGCAGCCTGGAGCTTGGAAGTTGGCGGTGTTACACCCCCGTACCTGGAAGGGCACGTAAAGCCGGCGTCCTCGAATGCTACTCAGTCGTAATTATAATTCCACGTCAGAGGCCGTCAGGTGGATTTGACACTAGGGCTTGTCAGGTGATAAGAAGAAGGTGAAATTCAATATTCCCAAAACACGCATTTCAGGCATCCATAATTAATACTACACAAACTGCCCTACAAATATCAATAACCTTAGCGTAAATTCATTATCACTACAACTAGACAAAGTAACACATGACGTAGTCGTAATTACACTGCAACTTTAATAACAACAGTATTCTCAAACAACCAATTTATAGCGTTTTGTGGGAGTATCGGAGGGTACGATATTAAGCCCCTACGCTAGGGATGGCGAACCAACCAAAGAATTTAGTCCCGCCATTATTTTGCATCTAAAATATTGAAATCATGTATGTACGAAGTTGTTTTTCGCGCTTTCAACCGCGTCACGAGGAAACCACTTTCCATAATTGGATAAAATAGAGCTAAAAATGTTATTTAAAGACTCGAGCATTCTCATAGTGAAACCTTTTTGAAAATGGTCAATTACCATAATCGCCACTTCTTATACACGTGTTGGGTAGAAGCAGTGGCACAGCAAACTCCCCAGCGATACATGTCTGTTTGTTTAATAATGATGATTATTTGCTTGAAGGCATGCCACTGTTACATTGATTTTGACGTGACAACGTCTTATAATTCGATTGAGCCGGTTGCACGCACGAAAAAACATGACTCATGCGGCGTTACCTCGCTCTGAGGCGTTCCATGTAAGGCTTGAAGTGCAAGCGAGAGCGCGGAAAGAGCGACAAAGAGGCACAATCGGCCTTCGCGTTCGGCAGCGTTCGACATCCGTCTCTTTCCTACTTGAGTGAAAAATGCTACCATTCCATTAGTATTTTCTTAAGACGTTGTCACGTTCAACTATCGTCAGTAAACCGACTTTACAGACATCCGATTTTTTTAAAGCAATTTGGCAAGTTCGCCATCCCTGTCCTAAGCAAACCACATGCCATACAATATCCAGTGTTGGACATTCCGACTTAATTGGCGGAATACACTCGCGTTAGTTCTGGTAGGCTCGTCCCCAAAGCTTTGGAAGCTGACCAATTCCTTGCCAAAATGGCTGCCACAGAGAGTAGGTGGTGCTTCAGTTTGCATGTAAATGGTATTGTTGGAGATCGGTGTATTCGGGATAGAATAACCCTTACTGATATTATAAATGTGAGAGTTACTGTCTATCCGACTTTCGGACTAACAGAACTGAACTGATTTAAATAATATCTATGTATCTATCTGTATCCATTTTATATTCCACCTACTAAGAATTTCCACTTAAAATGACTTAACACTCGTAATGTCATTCAAGTACAGACGACAGCTCATCAAGTTATCACAATCTATAAAATTTCTAAAATAGATTTTCAACCTTAACACAATAGTGGAAAGTTAATGTTCGATTGGTAAAATTTGACAGATTGGGGTAGGCTGACCTACTGTTGTCTATACTTCAACGTAATGTGAACTTCTTTTCTAAATTAAAACAACACCATTAAAGGCGCCAAGTATCCAAAGACCGATATCTTAAACACGCATTAGATAAAAGACTTCCTTGTGATCTTAATTATTACAAGAATAAGAGGCGGGTAGTTCTGAGCCAAATAATTGGATNTAAATAGGTATAATTATGTTATTTATATTTGTCTCTTAATATTGTAGGTAATGAACACAAGAAATCAAAGACATTCAGTAGACAATAAGGTAACAATGAATCATTATCCTCCATTGTCACAGTGTTCCTACTATGAAGTACACTCGAGCACAAAGAGCACTCGTTAGACACGATTTCATCTCGATTTATTCGGAAACTAAGGACCATTTGTGTAACAAGAAGGTTTCATACGCAAATTGGGAACAAAGGATTTATATCCTACAAACATTTTTTGAGCAAAATTACAGTTTGAAAAAATCCTTGATCAAAATTGCAACGATGGAATATTAAAAAAATCGGCCAAGTGCGAGTCGTACTCGCGCATGAAGTGTTCCGTACCATTGTCGATAAAAAACACGTTAGTTGTATGAGACCCCCCCAATTTACATATGTGATTCTTATTTTAGTATTTGTTATTATAGCGGCAATAGAAATACACTATCTATGAAAATTTCAGCATTATAGCTATCAGGGTTCATGAGATACAGCTGGGTGAAGGACGGACAGACGTGTAATAGGGTCCCATTTTTACCCTATGGGTATGGGATAATAAAAAATAACCAATGGTTGTAACAGCCGGTAAACTACTTCTTTGATGAATTTTGAACCTTCACTGGAATCAAATTATTATTGTGTAAATACACAGAATATTTTTGAGGAAAATGTATCAAAGATCTATAAAAAGACTTCAGATATCCAAATCATTTCGTCCTACATTCCAACCCTAAAATACGGGATAACGTGTAGGCGACCGCCCACATGATGTCAATTATTTTAGCCTTTTGGGTTCCAAAAATAATATGAGGGAATCGTGAAAGGAAAACGTCTATTTTTTTGACAGGTGAGAAGTCTGTACATAAAGTGGAAGGACTTGTGGGAAGTTAAAACCACGCAGATCGATCGATTATAAAGTTAAGCAACCCTTGGCGCGGTCGGTCCCTGGATGGTGTGTGAGTTATCATCTTGTCATGACGAGTTCTTCTGTGTTTTCGAAGCCACGATCAATTGGTGGTTCCCGGCTGTAGTTTGAACACATTTGGCAGTCGTTACGGATAGTCAGAAGTCAGAAAGTCTGACAACCAGCCTTACCAAAGGGTATCGGGTTGACCGGGCAACTGAGTTGTGGAGGTCTAGTAGGCAGTCACTGCATATAAAACACTGATTTTCAGCTGCACCACGCTAGACTGGAAGCCAACCTAAACGTAGTTGGGAAAAGGCTAGGCAGATGACGACGTGAAGTGGCAAGGATAAGTGTCAGAATTATTCTAAAACGAAACTATAAATAGACACTAGCGGTGCGTTGGTGAACATCCATTTTGGTCTCCATATGACATCCCCAAACACAAGATTAGTCTTAAAACTAGTTGGAAAGACATAGATGGAGTCAATAAAGACCTGTTTGGTTATCAAATACTTAAGCTATGTGAATTATTCGAAACACATTTGTCGTCGATATAACCACTATTATTCTATTTCTGGTACCAATGGGCAGTCTATTATGTCATTCTACCTAACGAGACGTAGATACATTATAATACTTTTGCTAAAGGTTTCAATCGTTTTTCGAGCGAACTTCTTCTCACACCAGGATAAAAAGGATCCTATTACATGTAGGCTCTGTTCTCTCAGTTTGATCAAAATCGGTTCTACCGTTTACGCGTGAAAGAGCAGCAAACATACATACATCCTCACAAACTTTCAAATTTATAAATTTTAGTAGGATATTAGTAGGATGAACGCGAACAATACATACTTTCAGACTTGAAGTCAGCTTTAACTAAAACAAAACAAGATCTAAAAATGCACTTAAAATACATGAAGTGCGAAGTAAAATAAACTACACATAATTTATCAGTTTCAAACATACCACTAGAACAGAAAATGAATCAAGAAAAATATTTTGTGCGCGAACAAAAGTCGTAAATGTACGCTTCAGTTATTCATGCACTATTGCACTCGTTCTAACCACTAAGAGCTTTTCCACACGAAGCGGTTTATGTGCAATTTGATGATTCAAAGCAATAAAAACGCGAGAAACTACGCAGGTTGGATAACTGCTTTTTCTTATTCAGCTGTTTGGTATTTTATTTAGCTTTGGGACATTTTAATGTTTTATCTGAATCGCATTTGGGTGCTCACAATTAAGATATTTCTCGAAAGTTCTGTGGAATGGAAAAGAGGAACTTTTGCTACTATTTGATATAAGCAACTTTTAACTTCAGGTATATAAACCGTAAATATGCAATTTGCACATATGAGCTTGTGCCCAATAAATAACAACCATACCTTTTTAAGTATACTGCCTCGCTGGACTAGCAACTGCCTCGATGGTCTAGTGGTCGCATAGCGCGACTGCCGTGCCACGGGTGTCGATGCTCGGGTCAGGGCGAAATCGCTTTGTGGGTTTTAGAAACTATCGCAAAGCAGCCTGGAGCTTGGAAGTTGGCGGTGTTACACCCCCGTACCTGGAAGGGCACGTAAAGCCGGCGTCCTCGAATGCTACTCAGTCGTAATTATAATTCCACGTCAGAGGCCGTCAGGTGGATTTGACACTAGGGCTTGTCAGGTGATAAGAAGAAGGTGAAATTCAATATTCCCAAAACACGCATTTCAGGCATCCATAATTAATACTACACAAACTGCCCTACAAATATCAATAACCTTAGCGTAAATTCATTATCACTACAACTAGACAAAGTAACACATGACGTAGTCGTAATTACACTGCAACTTTAATAACAACAGTATTCTCAAACAACCAATTTATAGCGTTTTGTGGGAGTATCGGAGGGTACGATATTAAGCCCCTACGCTAGGGATGGCGAACCAACCAAAGAATTTAGTCCCGCCATTATTTTGCATCTAAAATATTGAAATCATGTATGTACGAAGTTGTTTTTCGCGCTTTCAACCGCGTCACGAGGAAACCACTTTCCATAATTGGATAAAATAGAGCTAAAAATGTTATTTAAAGACTCGAGCATTCTCATAGTGAAACCTTTTTGAAAATGGTCAATTACCATAATCGCCACTTCTTATACACGTGTTGGGTAGAAGCAGTGGCACAGCAAACTCCCCAGCGATACATGTCTGTTTGTTTAATAATGATGATTATTTGCTTGAAGGCATGCCACTGTTACATTGATTTTGACGTGACAACGTCTTATAATTCGATTGAGCCGGTTGCACGCACGAAAAAACATGACTCATGCGGCGTTACCTCGCTCTGAGGCGTTCCATGTAAGGCTTGAAGTGCAAGCGAGAGCGCGGAAAGAGCGACAAAGAGGCACAATCGGCCTTCGCGTTCGGCAGCGTTCGACATCCGTCTCTTTCCTACTTGAGTGAAAAATGCTACCATTCCATTAGTATTTTCTTAAGACGTTGTCACGTTCAACTATCGTCAGTAAACCGACTTTACAGACATCCGATTTTTTTAAAGCAATTTGGCAAGTTCGCCATCCCTGTCCTAAGCAAACCACATGCCATACAATATCCAGTGTTGGACATTCCGACTTAATTGGCGGAATACACTCGCGTTAGTTCTGGTAGGCTCGTCCCCAAAGCTTTGGAAGCTGACCAATTCCTTGCCAAAATGGCTGCCACAGAGAGTAGGTGGTGCTTCAGTTTGCATGTAAATGGTATTGTTGGAGATCGGTGTATTCGGGATAGAATAACCCTTACTGATATTATAAATGTGAGAGTTACTGTCTATCCGACTTTCGGACTAACAGAACTGAACTGATTTAAATAATATCTATGTATCTATCTGTATCCATTTTATATTCCACCTACTAAGAATTTCCACTTAAAATGACTTAACACTCGTAATGTCATTCAAGTACAGACGACAGCTCATCAAGTTATCACAATCTATAAAATTTCTAAAATAGATTTTCAACCTTAACACAATAGTGGAAAGTTAATGTTCGATTGGTAAAATTTGACAGATTGGGGTAGGCTGACCTACTGTTGTCTATACTTCAACGTAATGTGAACTTCTTTTCTAAATTAAAACAACACCATTAAAGGCGCCAAGTATCCAAAGACCGATATCTTAAACACGCATTAGATAAAAGACTTCCTTGTGATCTTAATTATTACAAGAATAAGAGGCGGGTAGTTCTGAGCCAAATAATTGGATCTTCAGTAAAACTTTCCTTGATTAGGGTCATTCACCGAACTGAGTTTTCCTTAACATAATTACTTACATAAACTTACGCTTTCCCATTGGGGTATTGAGAACTATAGATTGTCATTAACTTCGTAACCTCCCACACTGTGGTTCCTACTATTTAATATTATAGAGCTAAATAGTTCGTTTGTACATATGTTTGTTTAACCGCCTTAATCTCAGAAGACCACGCTTGCTAGACAGCCAATTTATGAAGGAAGGCTGTTAGCTACTTTTTGAAGAGCCCGAGGCTCGTGGCTCGACCTCGAACTATTGGAAGAGCTCATAGCTAAGTCAAAGACGCGCGATCCAGCAGGCAGTCGCTCACACTGGTTCTTAGTTGCATCTGGTTGATCTGGAAGCCGACCCCAACACAGTCGGTAAAAAGGCTAGGCTAGATGATGATGGCTATTGGCTACTTTTATCCAGGCGTATAAAGTATAAAAGAAATACCAAATATAAAAGAAGCCGTCTGACGTCTGTAAAAACCTTCTTTCAACTCTCAGTTGATCGTTTTTGGCGTTCCACATTGAAAAATAAAGAAAACTCTTTACATTTTTTCCTTACTTATTCTGATCCTACTGACATCAATGAACCTGACAATATCTGCTCAATTTCATCCAATTACCAGTATTATAATATCCTGTACTCTCGTACCTTCTACGAAGAATGTTATGACGTACATCGTGGGCGTAGAGGTAGAACAATGAATAGCTGAACAAACAAATCCGCCCACGCAATGAATAACGATTGAGATATTTCTGTGTTCACGAAATTATGAAGAACTGAAGAGGTAATTTGTGAAAGTCAAAAAACGCCCACAAAGACTATAGGAGTTTTGCTTTTGGCAGTGATTGGTTATATTCTTGTATCAGTTGAGTTTGGATGTCAGTCAAACGTCAATCTGTAGGTGGATTGATCCGATGGGTATGCTATCAAGCTAAGAGCCGCCGCACACTAGACGCTAAACTGTCGAAGGTGGGTAGATGGTTGGCTGACAGTTAATTTTAAAGATAATGTTAAATCCAATTTACTTTAATCGGTCTGACCAATCAAAATACCAACTTCGTAAAAAGGAAAGATCAATTCAATTAAAGGTTATAAAAATTTACTCCAAGTCGTGCTAAGTCACGCTACATTGGCCAGCCGTAATGGCATGATTTTTCAGGACCATAGAAAGTCGAATAGTATGAAAAGCATCATTGCCTTTCATTCGTCCGTTGGGAAAACTTAGTAAAGGGCACAACCCCACATACACAGACACAAATTTCAACTCATACATAGACAACTTATGTACAGACGACAGCACATCAAGTTACCACAATCTGTCAAATTTCTGCAATCGATTTTCAACCTTATCACTATGGAGGTAGGTTAATGTTTGACTGGTAAAATTTGACAGAGTCGGATACGTTGACCTGCTGTCGTCTGTACAAAATCTCGTGACATCAGAAACTAGGTCTCCTGTATAAAAAGTTTTTTTAACCAGCTTAGGCACATCCACCTACAACAATCTGTCAAATGTCTTCAATAGATTTTCAACCTTATCACCATAGTGGAAGGTTAATATTCGATTGGTAAAATTTGACAGATTCGGATAGGATACTTGCTATTGTCTGTACAGTCTCAAGTTTGACCAAAGTTTTTTATAGACAGCCTTGTAAAACAAATAAAATGTCTATTTGATTCAGAAGTGCTGTAAAAACTTTACCAAGTAGAAATAGGGTGGAAATAATATTATTTTTCGGAACGCATGGATACTCTCCTGTCGGTAATAGAAAAAATATTGTCACGATTTAAAAGTCCATAAAAGTCACCCATTAGTAACTTATGAGTTACTGTCGTATATTTGAAACATCGTTTGACCCACATGTTTGGGAAAATAAAGAGGTCATGGTTCATTATACTGGTTAGATTATAATCTTGAATAATTTTTAAAACTTTGTGTTTGTACGCTCTTTTATAATGTAAATTAAATTGTGATATTTCCTAAATACTTACTCATTAACTGCCTCGTTGGTCTGGTTGTCGCATAACCGACTGCTGAGCACGAGGTCTCGGTTTCGATTCCCGGTACGGGCCGAAATCGTTTTGTGGGTTTTAGAAACTTTCACAAAGCAGCCCGGAGTTGGAAGTTGGTGAATGATACACCCGTGCATCGGAGAGCACGTTAACATCGGTCCTGCGCCTGATCTCTCACCGGTCGTGTCGAATTGCCGTCCCATCGGGCTATGAGAGTGAGGGAATAGGGAGTGGGAGTTATATGAGAACAGCTGCCGTGGCCGATAATTGGTCAGGATGCCATCACCTACTCATGTCCTTCAGAAACAAATTATACAATTAATAGCTTTGCCTAACATCTCAGAAACGCAAAACGCTTTTAGAAAAAAGTTTTGAGATGTAACCAACTTTCAAAAAGGAGATAGTGCTTAATTTAGCTTTAATTTCCCAATTTATTTAAGAATCGGTATATCTTATACCTATTTGGATTTTTTTATAATAAAGGAGTAGTTTTCATATTTTGGTACTTAAAGTAGTTATCTAAGAACGCTATTGAAACTGCAACATACAGCAGCCATATATTTGCAACTAGCTTCTGCCAGCGACTTCGTTCGCGCGGATCATGTGGCTTTTGCCAGCGACAACGGGTCATCATAATCAAAGATCACTTCACTGCTCTGCTCCTATTGATTGTAGCGTGATGAAAAGTATACTATATAACCATCTCAGGAGTATGAATAATAATTGTACCAAGTTTCGTTAAAATGCGTCGAGCAGTTTTTGTTTCTATAACGGTTATACAGACAGTCAAAAATTATACTGATTGCATTTTTGGTATCAGTATCGATCCCTAATCGCCCCCTTATAGTTATTTTGGACATATATTTCATGTACAGAATTGGCCTCTTTACAGATTTATTATAAGTATAGATAATACTGCTAGGTATTAACTAAAAGGGTTCAGTAATTTATGGTTATGGTAACATAAACATTAGAGGAGTCTGACTCACCTACTACACGTGAACAGCCATTACGATATATTCCCGATACACCATAACGTTTTCTATCAGACCATTACATTGCCATTACGCAAATTGTAGCTAGAAGTATATTGTTTTTATGTACCGTTACATAAATATATGATACTAGTTCCTGCTAGCGGTTTTACTCGGATCCTATGAGAACTACTGCTCGTACCCGAATGAAAAGTAGCTTATATGTTATTCTGATAGTAAGCTATATTATTGTCAAGTTTCATCAAAAGATTTTCAGCCGTTTTCATGTGAAGGAGTTGCAAATATACATACTTACATACGTATCACAAACTTTTAAATTTATAATATTATTAGGATCCCAACTAATGTTATAGAAAATTATACCTATGTGTGCACTGTTACGCACACAATTGTCTTGTTTTGGTGTACTTGTTCTGGCAATCAGTAACAACTAGTGTGCGAACATAAATGTCCGTGAAATTCTAAGTTTTGTGCGCGAACATTATACTAGTAAGTAGCGGACTCTCTTTGAAGCGTATACTTTTTTTACTTTCTACGCTACTTTCGATTTTTCAGATATAAAACTCGCTAGCATACGTATAGCTACAAAGCTTAAACAAAACTACTCCGAAAAATCACAAATTATGATAAACAGAAGATGAAATAAATAAAAGACTACAACAACACGTACAACAGTACATTTTTACACTCTTACACTGAGTCAATTTTTTTGCACGTAACTGTAATACGTTCGAAATCGCAGCTTACATCAGTGGCACCCGACCTGGATACGTCATCGCATCCGATATGTGACTACAGTTCGGAGGAAATTGGAGGCCTTGATCCAATCTACGTCAACAGTTTTACTAAATGAAATATCAAATCAATTTAGCTGGCAAAATTATAACTGTGTACGAAATATTGCATCCGAGTGTAAAGTTTAAAAGTTGGTTGCTGTTTTTTTTTAACTGGCTGTTTCTTGCGTTCCGTAGGAAATATTTCCCGTACCCGGATAAAATAGTTTTTAAAGTAAGTAGTTTGTAAAGAGTTTTTTAGGGTTCCGTACCCAAAGGGTAAAACGGAACCCTATTACTAAGACTTCATTGTCTGTCTGTCGGTCTGTCTGTCTCCAGGCTGTATCTCATTAACCGTGATAGCTAGAATGCTGTCATTTTCACAAATGATGTATATCCGTTGCCGCTATAACAACAAATACTAAAATTTTTAAAAAATAAATTATTAAGGCTGTTGATTTATATTAATTAATTACCAAATTGTATACTAGTAGCGCCAACTATTAGAAATAATATGCAACTTAAGGAACTCATACTTGACCATTCCTATTGTACTTTTTTTATAAATAATGGTACGGAACCCTTCGTGCGCGAGTCCAACTCGCACTTCATCATCTGCCTAGCCTTTTCCCAACTATGTTGGGGTCGGCTTCCTGTCTAACCGGATGCAGCTGAGAACCAGTGTTTTACATGGAGCGACTGCCTTCTGACCTCCACAAACCAGTTATCCGCGGCAACCTGGCACCCCTAGGTAAGACTGATTGTCAGACTTTTTGGCTTCTGACTACCCGTAACGACTGCCAAAGATGTTCAAATGACAGCCGGACCACTGGTTGTATTGCGTGCCTTCCGAACCTACGGAAGAACTCGTAAGATGGTCACCCATCCACGGACCGACCGCGCCAAGTGTTGCTTAACCTTATGATCGATCGATCCGCGCGGCCTAGACTTAGCCACGAGCTCTCCAACTCGCACTTGGCCGGTTTCTTTAATCCGTCCAGGTAGTTTCGGGGCTTTTAAGATACAAAGAAATAAAAACATGTTTTTTCTTTATATTACTAGGTACTAAACTAAGAAAGATAGATCCTAAATTAATTTTATCCTCAAAGGAGAATGAGCGTTTTGGTCTACCTCTCCTCTAGCATTAAGTGATACATCAATAGAAAGCTTTTTTTATGTAGAGTATTTTCTTGTCTTACGGCTATTGTCATTTGTTAGTATTTAGGGAGTTAGAGCGTGTTTAGTGAAATAATAACTACGTCTAAAATCTGCTCTAAGTTATGAAGTACTGCCAATCGATAGGAGGTATGTTAGTATGAAATATTGCATTTGAAAAGTTCTTTCGAATGATATATGACTCATTTCTATACAAGTGATTTATTAAATGAAAACATCTATCGATACTAAAATTATAAATAAACTCTAGCTTCGAAAGTACTCACAATTCGTCGAAGGTTTGTTAGCACGAAATATTACTTTTAAAAAGACCTTTTGATTGGTACATGACTCGTTACTAGAGGGGAGATATCGTTCCTTAAATCCATGTAAAGTGTCGACAACACGCCTTAGTGAAGATGTATCTTCTAAAATACACAGAATTAGTAAGGGGCGTGTTAGGACGAAATGTAGCGCTTTAAGAGACCTTCCGATTGGTACATAACTCATTACTAGAGGTCAGATACCATTCCTTAGATCCATATAAGATGTCGACAATTCGTCTTAGATTAGCTACATCTCCTTAAATACTAAGAATTGGTAAATAGTGTGTTAGAGGAAAATGTAGCGTTTAAAAATACCTTTTGATTGGTGCATGACTCGTTACTAGAGGGGAGATATCGTTCCTTAAATCCATGTAAAGTGTCGGCAATACGCCTTAGTGAAGATATATCTTCTAAAATACACAGAATTAGTAAGGGGCGTGTTAAGAAGAAATGTAGCGCTTAAAAAGACCGTTTGATTGGTATATGACTCGTTACTAGTGGTGGGGTACATTGACTGTAAAACATGTTTCGATAATATACTTAAACGGTGTTTTAACATCTAAAGAACTAACAATTGGTGAGTAGTATGTTCGTACGAAATGTTGCGCTTTGAAAGACTTCTCGAATGATATATGACTTATTACTAGAGGGGAGATAGCATTCCTTAAATCCATGTAAAGTGTCGACAACACGCCTTAGTTAAACTATATCTTCTAAAATACTATGAATTGGTAACCAGTTGGTTAAGACGGCATGCAGCGCTTTAAGAGACCTTTTGATTGATATATGACACGTTACTAGAGGGGAGATACTATTCCTTAAATCCATAAAAGTTGTCGACAACTCGCTTTTGGTTAAGCCATATTCTGCTAAATACTAAACCATTGGTGAGAAGTATATTAATATGAAATGTGTATATAGAAAGACCGTTTGAATAAGTTGGCACGTTATTATCCTTAAATCCATATAAGGTGTCAACAACACGCCTTAGTTAAGCTATATCTTCTAAAATACACAGAATTGGTAAGGGGTGTGTTAAAACGAAATGTAGCGCTTTAAGAGACCTTTCGATTGGTACATAACTCATTACTAGAGGTCAGATACCATTCCTTAAATCCATATAAGATGTCGACAATTCGTCTTAGTTAAGCTACATCTTCTTAAATACTAAGAATTGGTAAGTGGTGTGTTAGAGGAAAATGTAGTGTTTAAAAACACCTTTTGATTGGTACATGACACGTTACTAGAGGGGAGATATCGTTCCTTAAATCCATGTTAAGTGTCGTCAACACGCCTTACTTAAGCTATATCTCCTAAAATGCTAAGAATTGGTAACAGATGTGTTAAGATGAAATATAGCGCTTAAAAAGACCGTTTGATTGGTATATGACTCGTTACTAGAGGTGGGGTACATTGACTGTGAAACACGTTTCGATAATATGCTTTAACGGTGCTCTAATATCTAAAGTACTAACAATTGGTGAATAGTATGTTAGTACGAAATGTTGCGCTTAAAAAGACCTTTCGAATGATATATGACTCGTTACTAGAGGGGCAGTAGACCAACGTCCAAACATTTCGCCCATTCTCCTTTATTACTATTTTTAATACTTCGTTTTCAAACAAAATAACAAGAAACACAGTCGGAAGGCAAATAATTTCCCGAAGAAAAGTCATTCTACGGAACCTCTATTGTACGACTTATTGGACGAGAATTCAATAGAAACCCCTAACTGAAATCATTATTTTGAAATAGCATTGTATAAATGTATTTGTGTGGCTTTAATATTGGTAACACGATTCAATAAAATTAATTAATTTGATAAATTAATTTGCAAATTGGTTGATCAAATTATCATAATGATTGGGTTTTTAATGCAAATTCTCATAAGCAGATTGGTTTTGTTTATTTAGTTTTGTCCATACAACACGTCCATCGCGGTTTTATCCGCGTCCTTTAGGAACTATTCCGCGCGTCCGGATAAATACTAGCGTACAGCCTTTCGATGAATGGGCTGGCTAACACTTAAATATTTTCTAAATCTGTCTAGTAGTTCCTAAGGTTGGCCCGCTCAAGTTACAGAAACTCTGCATCTGCAGCTTTATAATATTTGTGTAAATGTCTAAGGTGTGTCCTTGGTTGATTGCAATAGACGAACTTGCCTCTATAATCCAATAGTAGAATTAATCCACGAACTATTTATATTCATTCGCCTTCCCCGCGCTTAAGGTAAACGTAGTTATTACTGGCATTCACTCAAACAAAACTCATTAATAACTCAATCTGCACAAACAAGCGACGATAACGATCATCTTTCACGATTTAAAATGAATTCGAATATCGAATAAGTCATTCGATTTATCAACAAATCGATTTATTTACACGAATTGGTGGAATAACGAACCTTGACAGTGATGTGGTCGTAAACTAAAATCGGATAATCGGATTAATCGATTGGATTATTCGGATTCGGTTCATCGATGAGTTATGACTAATAATAATAATAATAATAAGCCCCCTAAATCCCTACCTTACGTCCGAGCTGAACACCTAGCCA
>NWSH02000535.1:14982543-14993275 GCA_002382865.2 Heliothis virescens
TCTTCAAAAGAAGCCCGTTCCCGAGAAGGAAGCGCCAAGGGCTGATGAAGATGGTTTTGTGACGGTGCAAAGGAGGAAGCGCCGTCAAAGAACAACCAGGAACCGCTGCGGCACAGCTCCCATCAAGGGTAACATCCCGATTCGTGTCGCCCAGCCGAACACTCCCGTATATATTTCCCGCCTTCACTATACTACTAAGGTGGAGGATATCGTGGAGTACGTGTGCCAGAAGACAAAGTACAGGCTGAGAGTGCAACAGCTGGAATCGCGCCGCAACGTCTACTTCAATTCGTTCGTGGTGCGAGTACCGACGTGTTTTCTGCACATAGTCTTGGCGGAGGACTTCTGGCCGCAAGGGGTGGTGTTCCGTCGCTTCCGCGGACAAGTGCCACACGACCGCACAAATAAAGTGCCCTAGGAAGTGATACTAACATAGTTATAAGTTTATTTACTAACACAATCTGTATTATAATTATATGTATGTTAGTCCTTAAGGTATTTATCTATGGGCCAAAGTAGCCTGCAAATAAAGATTTTATTATTATTATTATTATTTTGTATGTCTTTTCCAGACCACGGGACTATAGAGTCCCGGATTTTTGGAGGGCGAACGTGGGGCCGGAGCCAACACGCTGAAGCCCTTTTCAGACAACTTTAATGAGATGGTGGCACTATTATTATTAATAACTAGTACTGCATAGTATACAGCAACTAGGTATTTCCCGCGGATTCAACCGTAAATATGTTGAAGGAACAATTTTTCGTAGTCGAATGAAAAGCCTATTATCGTCACCGGGGTTCTGTCTACTTACCTGCATAGTTTCATCTAAAAATCTAAATCGTTTAAACGGTTGTCGAGTTTTCCACTTAGCAACAATCCCTCTTATAAAATATCGCAGGAAATCCACCCCGTAAATGCCAGCTTTAAGTTCCACGTTGCAAAGAAATAAGATTAATATTATTTTCATTGTTTATTTATACTGCCTGTGCCTTTCAGATACGGGAGATTTCATGTCAGAAACGTACTCGTAATTCCTTTTAGACACGAGTGTACATACAGTCGTGCAAAGAATAAAAGATATCATATACATGCAATTTATTTACATCATGGGATGGCAGATTTCATAACTTCAACTGCGAAATTCTAAACAATTAAAGCCACCTAAATTCCAAGTCACGGGTAGGTCGTCACTATTAATAAAGTTTTGGCTTTTGCAATATGCAGCAGTTGCAGGATTGGTTAGATACTTCCTAACGGTGGGGGTCACACCTTCCCTCCACTTTATAACACCCCTGTAAAGCTTATGAATGCCAGACTTTGTTGTGAAAACTAATTTCAGTGTTAAATATTGAACATTTCATGAGAATAATGTGAATATGTTATATTTTTTTTACATAAACAACGATTTTTAGGGTTCCGTACCCAAAGGGTAAAAAGGAACCCTATTACTAAGACTTCGTTGTCTGTCTGTCTGTCTGTCTCCAGGCTGTATCTCATTAACGTGATAGCTAGAATGCTGAATTTTTCACAAATGATGTATATCTGTTGCCGCTATAACAACAAATACTAAAAATTTCAAAAAAAATATTATTAAGGCTGTTGATTTATATTAATTAAATTGAAATTGTATACTAGTTGCGCCATCTATTAGAAATAATGTGCAACTTAAGTAACTCACACATGACCACTGACCAGTCCTATTGTAGTTTTTTCATAGATAATGGTACGGAACCCTTCGTGCGCGAGTCCAACTCGCACTTGGCCGGTTTTTTTGTGTGTTTGTTTGACTACAAAATGGTAGACAGTACAACTACAGACTAGACTGTCGGTCGATTGATGTCGCAATGGTTGCCTCATTGAATTAAATCAAACTTTTAGGAACACCTAAAAGTTTGATTTAATTCAAATTATGCAATATTATTATTATGCAATTATCTGACAGAAAATACCATAGAAACGTATTTAATTTTGACTATATGTCTATGGCTTTATCTGTCAGATAGCTATCTAGAACTTCATTTGAAACCAGTGAAACTGGGGCCTAATCTTCGTAATGTGTGCGCTACCATTCATCTCAATACTAAATTAAACTATTGAGTGACAAAAAGTTTGCTTTGTGTGGGTACTCCGAGAGCATTAATCGTTTTACGTATATTCTAGCTGGCACTCGTAGCATAATATGTGAAAAATCTCATGAAATAAAGTATGGGAACATTAACAAAGCCTAATTCCCAACACATTGATCTTTGACCCTGAATAACCACATCAAACAATAACATTTAAAATCCAAAGACTTTGGTATTGTGTTCCGTGCCAAAAGATATCTAATCTATGCCAAACGATCACTTAAAAGGGATGCGGCATAAAGGCAGATGTCCAAGTTAGATAGTCATTTGGCAAGAAACAATGGGGATCGGAAAATTATGTTGAACAATCATAATATTATAAAATAATAGAACTCTGTCTGTCATATTGAAGCCAAACCTGCTGGACCGATGCTTATGGATGGGTACAGATAGTCTAGAGCCTAAGAAGCACATCACATTAAAAATCAAAATCAAGGTCGAAATTCAAAGGTCGAACGACGAAAGTCGAAAGCCGAAAGCTGAGAGTCGAAAGCCGAAAGCTGAGAGCCGAAAGCCGAAAGTCGTAAGCCCTAAGTCGTAAGCCCTAAGTCGTAAGCCCTAAGCCGGAAGCCGGAAGCCGAAAGCCAGAAGCTGGAAGTCGGAAGCCGCAAGCTGGAAGTTGAAAGCCGGAAGTAGAAGCCGGAAGCCGGAAGCCGAAAGCCAGAAGCCGAAAGCCGGAAACCCGAAAGCCTAAAGTCAATTGTTGCTTACTTTAGACAAGCAAAGCTTCTCAACGATATCTGTATGAACAAATGTGCAAGGAGTCAAATAGAATAATTAAGAATTTCTTAGATATGCGGCGAGAACCATAAATATCATGTAACAGAATCAAAATATTCCCACCTTTTTTCGTTTAAGTCTCCCGGATTTATAAAATAATCGTTGGCAAGGTAGCCGACATATCTGCAACGTTTATGCCTGGCTTACAAAAAGGTCAGGTGGCGACTGCGGGATTATGATACGGCCTTTATTATGAAGAAGACAAATAAAGATAGAGCTTAATCGTTGCTAAAAACCGGATTTGATACTTAATGTTTAGAAACAGTAAAAAAAATCTGTGATACTTGGATACATGGATTACATGAGATTGTATGTCTTACTAATTACTTATTTAAATAGGATTTGGTATACAGATTGCTCGGGCCAAAAAGTGTCGAACGATAATATATCGGGACTCTTTGCGTCGGCCCACAAAAAAACACAGGCCACAAAGGGTCGGGCCACTAAGCGTTGGACCACAAAGTGTCGGGCAACATTGTGTTATGCCATAAAATGTCGAGCAAAAAGGTTCAAAACATTCTGAAACATAGAACTTTATAAAGACTTTCTAGGAAAATTATTTTGAACTTGATTGGTGGCCCGACACTATCTTAGCCGCTGTCTTTTTCCGAGTGACAAAACCAAGAGATAGGCTTAAAGAGGTCTTAGGTTTTGTCCTATTTCAGCAGCAGTATATTAAACTAAAATTAACGACGCTCACTTTAATGACGTTAAAATTTAATGAATCTTAAAGAATAGAGGTAATGTTTGCCGACATTAAATGACCTTTTTTTTTGCTTTTTTGTTACTCAAGAATCCTTAGAGAGAGGTAATTAGTTCTTTGCTTAGATAAGCAAATAGTATTTTAATGAAATTATTTTAGAGGAGAGATCCGCTGAGTTTCTTTATTAAGTAAATTTTGAGAGATTCTTGCGGGTATTATGAGATTGTTAGGGGAACGTTTTGAAGTATGCATTTATGAAAATTCGTAGGTACAGACAACAGCAGATCACGGTATCTGAATCTGTAATTTTTTACCAATCAAACATTAACCTACCACTCTACTACAGTGATAAGGTTGAAAATCGATTGCGGAAATTTGACAGATTTTGGTAACTTGAAGTGCTGTCGTCTGTCCAATTGGGTATGAAAACTTCCCAAAATAGGTTGAATAGATTTATATTAATACGACAATTGAAGTTATGCGCGGAAAAATTTTTGTTTATAGATAAATGTGTTTCTCGATTAATTTTAATCTAGAAAACTTAAAGAACCGCAATGATATTTCAGATATATATATATATATTTTTTTTTTCAAATCAGTTTCTGAGTAATTTAAACAATATTTCGTTTAGTCATACGTACGTATAACTCAGTAGAGTACATTACACAATATTTAAAGCAAAAAATACCTAAAAGAAAATAATCTTATCACAACGACACACATCAAAGGGCATCAAATTTCGTTTGCGTATCCAACATCACAGTCTAACAAGGTTCGTTATTACATTCTCCACAAAGAACAGTGGATCAAACGCTGGGAATACGGGAAAAAATTCTCTGTGCCGTTTAAAAATGCATTAGCCTTCTCTACAAACGAGACTCGCTTTGTTTCAGACTATTAAAAGCTTATACGGGGAGTTAGCAAACACTGCCTTATACCTACGAACCTATAGGCTATATACTGTGTAGATACAGCACTCTAAATAAAATCGATTTAAAAGGTACTGAGAATCGAGTCATAAGCCCGTTCGTAGTTACGTACAGTTCTCGCAAAAATCAATGGCGGTCCGCAGCTAAATACCCAGCGCAAGTATACGCATATGCGTGGACAACTGCGCCTCTGCCACCCGTTGATAACCAACAATAGTTTACAATGGCAATGTTCCGTGACGAGGTCTTCCTTGAAGCGCCACCGTTTTCAATTGTACCTAATGAAGCGCACCTTTATCATTCCTTGGAGCGCACCTTTTAGTTAGGATTTTATTATCGGAAGCGCAACTAAAAGGTGCGTTTCGAGGAATGATGAAGGAGCCCTTCATTAGATGCATTTCAAAACGGTGGCACTTCGAGGAATACCTCTCCATGACGACATAAAGTTTGGCGAGACCTGCATAAGTACTTACCCATTAAGTAGCAAGGGCAGGTCGCTAGTTTTATTACAAAGGCACTTGCTATTGCCTCGCCTCTACCCACATCCCGAGGGAACTACCTCCGTCACCCGGATAAAAAGAAGCCTTTGTTTCTCAGCGATAGCGCGACACGACACACATACAAACAGAGATATTGTTACTTAAAGAGACTTAAACAGAGATAAGTATTAATAATGCTAGTCAGGAGTTAGTTTAGATTTAGATCCTGCTAAAAAAAAATATAATTTTCTGTTTTAATAACGGCCATTCCTACCACTATAGTGTCGAAGCCAACATAATTGGCCCGACAAGGGGCTCTCGTAACAGTATTAATTCCCGCTACCGTTCCGTAAAGCGTGATCTTGTTAATAACTGCTAATAATATTGTAGAGGTATACTAGATAGAATATATTGAAGGAGTTTAAGGATTCCTCATAACTAGACCTGCTTATTGCTGGCAATGTAGTTTTGGTTACATAGATTTATCATTTACATTATACGTAAATTATAATATAATTATGCATTTCCAACAAAGTAAATAGACTGGTTAGGTATTTTTGGAGTCTTTTTTTCCCCTAAAATAAAAGCGTAAAGCGGTTGTTTTCATTTTTTCATTTTCCATAGATATCTAATAGTAGCC
Source organism: Heliothis virescens (assembly GCA_002382865.2). NCBI lineage: Eukaryota > Metazoa > Arthropoda > Insecta > Lepidoptera > Noctuidae > Heliothis > Heliothis virescens. The sequence goes on from NWSH02000535.1 coordinate 14,988,202, forward strand.
GTTTTCCCGCGGTTCCACTCGCGTTTCGTGGGAATTACTGTACCCGGATAAAATATATAGCCTATGTCACTCGTGGATAATGTAGCTATCGAATGGTGAAAGAATTTTTAAAATCGGTTCATTACTTCCAGAGATTTAAACAAACTTACAAATTTACAAACAATTTTACCTCTTTATAATATTAGTATAGGTTTTTCCTTTATTTGTATCTTATGAATGCTTACGTTTGTTTCACGATTCCAGAAATTTTAGATACGAAGAAAAAAACAGAATAATTTCGATGAATATTTTTTTTCCAAGGTTTGTTCCCAATTAAGAACTCATATAGAGTGGTTATTACCTCAATGGTGGAGAAATTGGCTACAAAGCAGTGTTCGGTCCTTGAAGATGCTTCAGGCGCCCTCATAGCTAATCAGTAAACTTCAAAGAGAAAATTATACTCTGAAATAAGTAGCGCTTTTTAAATTATACGATGGTATATCAAAGCTCTTTTTGAAAATGTTGAAATGTAAGAAACTGAGTCATTTGGTAATTTCAGCTCTAACTGCCGCACTCAGAGACGTCAATTAAATTTTAATGATTACTTAAAAAAAATATTGACACTTATGTCAATATCCATAAAGTCTTTTTTTTTTTTTTTTTTTTGATATCGGGTTGGAAAATCCTCATGGAGACCCTTCGCCCTTGGGGAAAGGAGAAGGGGACTGTCAGACTCTTACTGACTAAAAACCAACCCGTGTTCCTCATGCACCCATGTGTCGAAGGGGTGGGTATCGCCGAAGCATTCATCCTACCCCCCGACGGGTGTTGGCCCGCCAGATGGTCAGGCGGGCCCCGTCACCCACTGCGGCCGTCACCCCGGCCGCAGGACTCCAGTATGAGGCGCGCGCGGAACACGACGCCGCCGCCTCGAGGCCTGCTGCTGGTCGGACGGCTAGACGCCCCTAGTCTGCCGTCCGCAGGCCGCGCCCTACGGTGGCCGGAAGTCGGCCACCCTACGACGCCCAGTGCGTCTGCTGCGAGAGGGGAGAGAGGAGGCAGCCTCTCTCTCCCTTTCCGCGATATCCATAAAGTCTTTCTCTACTTAAGATAAGTAATGATTAGCTTAAATGACGTCTCTTAGTGCGGCAGTTAGTAAAATGAGTTCTTTAGGCATGTTGATAATGTTAAATGCCTTTTGTTTAGTAATTTTCCAGTAATAAGAGTGTTTTTTAGTTTATTTGGCTATTTGTTAGAAAGCTTTTCTTAAAGGTACAGAAGTTAATGTGTCAAAAAACAAAAAAAATAAATTAAGTATTTATATTTATGTAAGAGTCGAAAGTAAGTTAAATACACAGGGCTGGTTCATTCTACCATTCATTTTAGAAAGAATAAATATGTACAGACGACAGCACATCAAATTACCACAATCTGTCAAATTTCTGCAATAGATTTTCAACCTTATCGCAATGGCGGTAGGTTAATATTTGATTGGTAAAATTTGACAGATTCGTATACGTTGACCTGCTGTCGTCTGTACATAATAATTTTTGTATACTTTCCAAAAACTCTACGCGCCAATTTTCACCGAGAATTACTGAAACAATAATAGCTTGAACAGTTTGCTTCAAATGTTCAATAGTAATAAAAAGGCACAAGCAATATACCTCGGTTACCAAGCCAGCCTGTTGCCCATATTGTTTAGAGAATTTAAACAACCGGAGACGCTTGTGGTATACCTTCCCCTCTGCCGAAAGTACTAGCACAATTAGGAATAGAACAGTTAGGAAACTACCTACTAACGTTTACACTCACACACGCATGCGCATTGACGAGCATTTAAGTACCTATACCAGTGCTATCAGTACGGATTTTTACGTCAAGAGCTGCAACGCCAGCTGTGCATATGACCAAATTAGGAACAAAAGTTTCACAGACATTTAAGTCAGTACTACCAAGTGACAACACTGACGACCCTACGGCTTCGATGGTGTTTTGATTTGAAAAAGCTCTGACACTAGGGCTTGTTAGGTGATTGAACCCGTAGCTCACTCGATAAGAAAAAGAAGGTGAAAATGCGGCCTAAATGGGTAGAAAGAGATTTGTATGTACAAAGGTGGCTCCTGTTGGTTATATGTTCTAAGCTACATTCCTTGTGAAACAAGACATTTTCCTCTATTATTATTTGTGTAGGCAACTTGTGGAACGAATTGAAAGATAAGGAGCGTTAGAAGGACTTTTAGACTTTATTTTGTTTTCAGATGTGTAAGGACTATGTAAATTGTAATAGTTTTCTCTTTGACGTTACTTATCTTATTCTGTTGTAGAACTTTCTTATATTTTAACCCGCATCCTAAGGGAACCATATTTTACGCAAATGAAATCAAAAGCTTTAGGAATCTTTTAGTCTAATTTACCTTTATACCAAACTGTGTTACAAACCATACAAGCAAACTGTTTATCGGCGTTGTCGTCGGTACAGCCGATAAATATCCACTATTGGACTGCTGCTTGCCTCGTGCTTGGAAGATTTGTCCAACAGAGCATAATATTAGTATAGACTTTTTCAACTGCCTCGTTGGTGTAGTTGTCGCATAACCGACTGCTGTGCACGAGGTCTCGGGTTCGATTCCCGGGTCGGACCGAAATCGCTTTGTGGATTTAAGAAACTTTCGCAAAGCAGCCCGGAGTTGGAAGTTGGTGATTGATACACCCGTGCATCGGAGAGCACATAGAAAAAAATGCCTATATATGATTACTACTTTTCATCCATTTACTTCTTCTTCGCCAAGATAAGCTATCCTCATCTAAAAATCAATAACAATCTAATCTACGCCTAAACAAAGCCTGCTATCAAGTGTGGACACGTGTCACGTAATACATAAGCTTTGTATGAACGTGCACCATAACTAAGCTAGCTCTAACATTACTTATCTCGAACTTACCATAGATTCTAAGTGGCAAGTTTGAAGAACGTGTCCTAGCTGGATGTTAGAATCTTTTTTTTTTGAGTACAAATGCCTTCTCGTTTCGTATCGTCGATTTCTGGAGAATATTGATGACTAGTTTCTGCCAGCGGACTCGTCCGCGCAATTTTTTTTTCCCGTTTGCGTGGAAATTTCGGGAAATCTTAACGGATACCTACGTCATAACATCTACCTACCCAAACTTCAGCCTGATCCCTCCAGTGGTTTGGGCTGTGCGTTGATAGATCTCTATGTAAGTCAGTCATCTTTGAAATTTATATATTTAGATGAAAGAAAAATCTCAAATTATTCCCTTTTAATGTCAGCCTCACAGTGTGTGACTAAACTATTGGCTTATAAATTAGCCCAATGGTTGATTGACAGTTTATTTTGAATCCAAACAAAAAGCCGACTAAAAATGAATCTTACGCTTATTTTAAACATAAAATAAAGAAAGCTAAAACAGCATCATTTGCAATTTACTTAAGGCTTATTTAACGGGAAAAGATAAACAGAATAAAACGTGATAATGTAATTGAAACTAGGTCAGCGTTTTTCTAAAATATTATCTCAACCATATATTTCTCCTTAAACCGTAATTGGATAAGGAAGATGATAAAAAACCAATTTAAAAATACAAGGGCCATTTCCATCGTATCGATATTTAATATTTTAACCAAACAAGATACCTGAAAACTGCTGAGTCACTTAAAATAATGAAAAATTCCCTCCCGCTACTCATTTTTATTGTTTTCTGTGAAAACTCTTTTATGTCTCATGCATGATGGTTTTAAGCTTGGTAAAATTAATTAACGTTTATTCTGTACTTTTTTGGCATAGTATGACGATAAATTTGTGGGTCCCGGATGTCATTTGAACATCTTTGGCAGTCGTTACGGGTAGTCAGAAGCCAGTAAGTCTGACAAACAGTCTTACCAAGGGGTGTCAGGGTTGCCCTTGTAACTGTGTTGTGGAGGTTAGATAAGCAGTCTCTGCTAGCTGAACTGGAAACCGACCCCAAAGTAGTTGGGAAAAGGCTAGGCAAATGATATTGGCATACTACAACGATGTAAACAGCCAACAAATAATTTCCAAGTATTATTTTGGGGAGACCGTAGCCTCTTTAGTTTAGGCAGTTACTTTCTTCAAGATAAGTCGTCCAGGGAATTCCCAACACTACAAAGTGTTGTGCTAAGTTTCGAAGGCTTCATTAAGTCCATCTTTTGGGAATACAGGCGCCATGATTTCGCATTTTAATCTCCGTCACAAACTTCGCGTTATAACCCTCTAGAGATCCTGACCTTCACACGGCCATGATACAGGTTAGATATATCATAAGTCATTGTTCCTCGGCCCAATGGGAGGACCCATCGAACACGCGTGCGATGTTGGCCCGACCTCCATCATAGATATCGTACCGAGCCACCGTGGCCAAACCAACACTAATCCAGCTAATCTTGATTTATACCCGTAGTGTTGTAATTTGTTATACTTTTGATTTATAGTGTTGTAGCTTAATTGGCAATTTGGGTGAATAAATGTTTTTTAACGAAATGGAGTTGGTTTCTTATGGAATGGTTAGCTTTATTAGATGTTAGATTTCTCTTTTTTTGGTTATTCTTAAAACAAATATTATTACGTGTTAAGTGTTGTAACAAGTGTTACGTTATGTTGCATTGAAATCTAACATATGTACCTATGTAACGTAACATTCAGAAGTTAAAAAAAATATGATAAACTGGGTGCATTTAAACTACACACATCAAAAGTGTCTAGGGATCAAGCATTTTTATGCGGATTTCTTGAGATTGAGATGTGGCTTTGTAATAAATTTATGATTTTATAAATTCATATGGATCCTTTTTGGTGCATTTCATAATTTGAATCAGGAACTGTGAATCAAATTCGAGTAAAAGATGAAAATCAGCTGTCAATATTTTCCCTATAAAAACATACAACGCATTGAAGACATTATTAGTGCTACTGTTTCCCTACTACTGATTAAAACCAACGTTATTATGGAGCGGCGACGTCATTTAAGCAGGGAAGAAATGCTCAGAGCCGTGGGAATGATAGAAGCTGGTTCCCGGCAACGTACTGTGGCTTTAGCTCTGAATACAAGTCAGAGT
>NWSH02000536.1:0-10866 GCA_002382865.2 Heliothis virescens
GATCTTCTGCTGAGGAGTCATCTTCTCTATCTTCCTGTTTAATATCTTGCCGTTTTTTGTTACCTGGCATATTTAAAGTCGGTATGAAAATAGGTTTAGTTGGCATTTTATTACTATTTAAATAAAAAGAAAAATCTTTGTATTTCGGCTCTGTGCCTATGGCCTGACCTCTGAGATTACCTCTTCCATTTACGCTCACGATGTGGTGTGTGTACCCCTCTTCTATCCTATTCTAACCTAAACACCTACCTCTTGTTGTCTCTTTCCAATGCTGAATGCTGTGCTTGTCGTCGGCAAGTTCGAACCGCGCCGCGTAGGCTCAGTGACAGCGGCGTGCGGTTACTTACATCAGTACGCTTTTATTTCCGCAAGCGAGTGGTGTGTTGTACAAATAAGACGAGAAAAAATTTCAAAGTTCTCGATAACGTTGTGTAACGTTCGTACAGTGACAACTTCATTCTCGCAGTTAAGGTAAGTAAACTATTTAAGTGTTTTTTTTTAGAACTGCTGTCTCAAGAGTACCTATACCTAAATACATTTCTCGGTGCGCCAGATTGTATTAGTGTATATTATATGGTACGTATTATAAATTAGACACCGCTCTCGGGCAAATCCCAGACGGCTAAAAGTCTAATATCACGTTAGCAATACGTGAGCGGTCAATATCTATGGGGCCAGTCGGACCCAAAATTTGGGCCGACCAGGCCAGGGATGCGGGCACGACCGGCCGTGGAAATCGACCCGACCGGCCGCGAAAACTGACCCGACCGGCCACGAAAACTGGCCTGATCGGCCACGAACTCCGGCCCGACCGGCCACGAAAATTGACCTGATCGGCCACGAACTCTGGCCCGACCGTACACGAAATTTGACCCAACCGGACACGAAATCTGACCCGACCGGACACAAAGCCGATCCGTCCGGGCACGAAACCCGATCCGACCAGACCTAAAATTTGACCCGGCGGGACCCAATTGTTTGGGTTTCCCAAATTAGGGTTTCATAAATTCTCTATTAAATAATATGAAAGGATATTATTACTAATTGCGACAATTGGTTTGCAATCTGCAGGATGGCAACATCTCAAAACTACACCACGCTGGGCGAACTATTCTCGCGAGAGGACGAGGAAGACGATGAAGACCTTCTTACAAGGGTAAAAGCCGTTATTGAAAAAAGCATGCCCGACGGGTGGAAAGAATGGAAAGTCATCGACTGGACAAAAGAAGAACTCCTGGGTAAAAGGATTGACCATAAAGTTCTAAATAAAATACGATTCGCCATTCCGTCGATGGAACTAGTCCAAGCCTTTTACCCAGGGGTAACAGCTATTGGGGAAAAATCGTATAAGAACATGAAGCTGAGACTCCTGGACTGGGACATAAGCAGAGCCCTTATTACGAACCCAAATCACGTAGCGGCAAAGCTGCGTGGTTCCTCAGCACAGGCTGAAATCTTTAAAAAAGCCGTAGAGGCAGTCAGAGCGTCTGTGTATTCCAGGGAACAGATCTCAGATGCATTGACCACTGACGTGGACTCCCACCAGAACAGAATTCGAGCATATTCTCGATCAAACTCGGGAGGTAGCCCAAACCATGGAGTGTCAAGAAAGGTCAGTAGAAAGCGGCCTAGACTACCCTCCTATTCGACAGACGCACAATCAGCTGATTCACCAAGACGAGCCTACTCACCATCACCTGGGCCATCTGAACGTCGCTTCTCATCTTCACCTTCTTACGTGTCGCAAAAACAGGACACCGATTCTAGGTTATCCCGTATGGAGGGCATGATTGAAAACTTATATAACCTAATCGGGTCAAATAAAGAGAATCAGGCCGAAGCGTCAAGCTGGCGAGCCCCATCTCCGACTCTAGAAGACCCTAATGCTCAAACACAAGATTGGGACATTTTCTCACCATTAACCAAAGAAAGTGAACCCGCCATTCCCCGGCCAAATCCTACCCTTGAACAACAGGGTATGAAATGCCAAAGATTGGGCGAAGTAACTTGGAACAAGATAAGATACAACGAGGCGATGAAAAAACTACAGGCATCCCCGGTCTTTCATTGTCTCCGCGTCAACGGTACCATGTACCAAAACAACAACCCCAGCCAAGTTAAAGACCTGCTGGGTAAATGTGACGCCGCATTTGGCACTATAACACATGGTCTTTTAATGCAACGGCTCAAGCTCCAAGATGCATTAAAAAAAGTTGCAGAACAACACCCGGAGGCGACAAAAAGCCTAAGAGAGATGTTAGCCTCAGACAGCGAGTTTCGGTCCATATCAGACGACCTGCTTCAATACACGTGCGGCAAACGGGCAGAAGTGATCGAAACAAGAAGGAAATTTTATGAACCCAGAAACCCTGTCTATCGTTCGATATTAAACGAAATCCCACCATCAGCGACGCACTTAAACTCCAGGAGGCCATCAAAACGCACGGAGTAACTAAGATTGCCCCGGCCCCTCGCCGAGTTTTCCAAAATAATCCTATCGCCAAGTTAGCGAAACCAAGACAGACAAGGGAAAAGACATAAGAGNCGAACCTAGAAACCCCGTCTATCGTTCGATATTAAACGAAATCCCACCATCAGCGACGCACTTGTGGGATGAAGATAAACTACAGGAGGCCATCAAAACGCACGGAGTAACTAAGATTGCCCCGGCCCCTCGCCGAGTTTTCCAAAATAATCCTATCACCAAATTAGTGAAACCAAGACAGACAAGGGAAAAGACATGGGAGGACCAGAAAAAACCAAGTCAGGCACCGAAAAGATATAGAAATACATATAAACAGCGCCCTCAAAAGCAGGAGTCAGCTAAAAGCCAAAGACATCATAATTTTAAAGAAAGGAGGGGGGGAGAAAGACGGCGGCATGTTTGACAATCAGCCCTTCCGAGCGGGACAGTTAGCCAAACATATGTTAGCGTGGAGAAAACTTGGAGCACCAAAATCCTTAATCAATATTATAAAAGGCTACGTAATCCCGTTCTGGAAAAGACCGCCAATCACATTTCTAACAAACAAAACTTTGTCAAACTTCCAAACACCAGCATCCTCACAAATGGACCAGGAAGTTTCAAAAATGATCGAACAAAAAACCCTCAGGAAATTGAACCTCAAAACGGGCTTCATTTCAAAAATGTTCCTGACTCCAAAATCCGACGGGAAATGGAGACCAGTCTTCAATTTAAAAAGGCTGAACGAATTTGTAAAACTTCAAAAATTTCGTCTAGTCAACCACCGGAAGTTACAATTCTTCCTACAAAAAGGAGATTACATGACGAAAATAGATCTATCTCAGGCCTATCTTCACATTCCCATTGCAAGAAGACATTGGAGATATCTGGGGATACAATATCGCAATACAACTTATGCGATGACAGCACTCCCATTCGGTCTAAGCTCGGCTCCCCAAATTTTTGCGAAGACGATAAACTGGGTCGCAAAGATTCTCCGGTACCAAAACATAAGATTAGTGGTGTACTTGGACGATTTCCTCATAGTGAATCAAAATCCACAGCGCCTCAAAGACGAAGTAAATATAGTTTTACGGACCCTAAAGGAATTAGGCTTTCAAATAAATTGGGAAAAGTCTGTGCTAACTCCTACCAAATCAATATCCTTCCTCGGAGTACATTGGAATACGGACCGAAACCGAAAAAGCCTACCATTAGACAAAGCAACATTATTGAGAAAAATCGTCCTGAAGTGCATAAAAACAAGGACTTGGAGCTGGCAGCAAGCCAAATCGATCCTAGGCAGAATGGAATTTGCCTCGTTCGCGATCCCTCTAGCGCGATTACACTGCCGGAAAATCCAAAGAACAGTAAACCGAATGCCAGGAATAAACCCCAATGCCCGCTTCAAAATAGACCCAGAAATTATCCAAGAACTGCGATGGTGGTCGGAGAACATGGAAAAAACTTCCAAAATTGTTGTGCAGGAACCAGATATTCATTTGATCACCGACGCCTCGAACACGGGATGGGGAGCGACGCTAGAAGACGAATTAATATCAGGCTTATGGACCCAACGCCAAAAGCAATGGCACATAAACAAAAAAGAGATGTATGTCATATACGAAATAATGTCAAATCACCAATCTCTACTACAGAACAGAAGTATCTTGATACAATGCGACAACAAAACCGTGGTGGCATACCTAAAAAACCAAGGCGGTACAAAATCACCGGCACTTCTAAAACTTGCAGGAGACATCTTGAAATTGGCGTTACACCTCAATATAGAAATACGGATAGAACACATTCCAGGCCAATACAACGTGATATCAGACCACCTCTCAAGAGGCAAAAGCTTACCAGACTGGCACCTATCCAACAAGATGCAAGAAACAATTTTCAAAAAATGGGGCACCCCAGAAATCGATCTGTTCGCAACAAGAGAGTCAGCAGTAGTCGAAAAATACGTCACACAATTCCCTTGCCAGCAGTCGGAGTTTGTGAACGCATTCACAAGAACCTGGAACTACAACCTTGCATGGATATTTCCTCCACCACCACTAATACCAAGGATCCTGCAACACATCAATCAGTGTCAAGGAACATTCATATTGATAGTACCCAGATGGGAAAATGTCTTTTGGCGTCCAATAATCAAGAAAAGATCACTAGACCGTCCATTCACAATACGGAACTTGTGCGAACACCTAATAGACATTCGAACCAATCAACCTCCACCCAAAGTACAGGATTTGTCCCTGGAGGCATGGAAAATACGGGGTGGGCCACTCTAGTAAAAAACTGGTCCAACAGTGAGAAACAAATTGTTGAAACTTCATGGCGCAGGTCATCCCTAAAAACTTATTCAACTGCCTGGAAAAGTTGGTGCCGCTGGGCGAAGGACAGAAATCTATCAGTTAATGACCCAGACCCCACTGAAGTTGCAAAATATCTGTGTTATTTATCCTATGAAAGAAACATGTCATACAGAACTATTTATTTACATAAATCAACAATAGCTACATTCTCAAATCCACTGAACTCAAGTAAAATATCCGATAACCCACTAATAAAACATATACTGAAAGGAATAGCAAATAGAAATCCTCGGATAACACAAGCAAAAATATGGGATATCAATAAATTATTATCGTGGATGTGTCAGAATGCCCCGGACCCAAGTAATCTGTTTCAAGTCTCCAGACATTTGGCAATACTTCTACTTTTAGCATCAGGAAGAAGAATCCATGATCTAACTCTTCTCAGAATAGACAATAATTTCTTAGTTATCACTGAAGAAAGTGTCATATTTTGGCCCCAATATGGATCCAAAACAGATAAGATGGATTATATACAGTCAGGGTGGAAACTCACAAAGCATGATCTAGAAATATGGAACGTTGTGCATTGGGTTAAAACATACATTGAAATATCTCGGTCAAGAAGACATGCTAATGGACAGACAATACCATCTCTGTTCGTAACCACTCGAGGTAAAACAGGAGCAGCATCTCGATCGGTAATAGCAGGGTGGGTCCGAACAGCATTATTATCAGCAGGAATTGAAGCCAGCGCAGGCAGTACAGTCAGCTTCAAAAGTAGCTGAACAAATCTAAATTTTCAAAACTGCTAAACACCTTGTCGTCAATAACTTACCGGACTACTCATCTACTTTTTTTGAAGATGAGAATGTTAAGCAAGTTTTGGCGTTTGTGTTGCTAAGAAATTATGATCCTAGACGTTGTTAGGCACTTTTACAAATGTTGATTTGCTCAGCTACTTTTGATGCTGACCGTACCCGTTCTGCAATTGCTACTTTTAGATTTAATAGTTCTCTCCCTTTGGATGAAGTACTAAAGAAAGGAAATTGGCAAAGTGCAAATAACTTTTTTAAACATTACTATAGAGAGATTGATAAGTCTGACAATTATAGGACTGATACTAGTAATAATAATATTCTTACTGAAACCTTTGTACCATTATAGCTGTAAGGATCTCATTATTTAAGATTTAGAGTTGATTTGTTATGATGCTGAAATATTATTGTTGTTCCTAAAGACAGGAAAATATCCTAGAATTGGCTATTTTTTTTTTAAGTATTTGTTACATAATTTTAACTGTTAAATATTTTTTTTTTAAATAATTATCTACCTTATAAAGGAAAATTAAAGACTGATTTAATGATAGTCTGATTAAAATTATTACATGTTTATCTAGGGTTATAATACATGCTTTATTTTCTGAAATTATTTACTAGTTTATAAGTACTCAGAACTTTGTGTAAAATTATCTTATTTGGTTGAAACCAGGTGAATTTTTGATTATTTGTGAACTTTTTGTCTGATGAGAATAAAACTTCTATTATCTCATGAACAGTAATTTGATTCCTCTTGCTAAATCCTAAATATTACATACTTTCAGTTTATGATACATTTCATAAAGAGCCTATCACAGTACGCTGCTGTGCTGATCTTGATGTCTAACACGCCGGCAGATTTAAGACATATCTCAGAGGTCAGGCCATAGGCACAGAGCCGAAATAAACCAATTTTCCCCCCAAGGGGAAGAAAATTGATATTTCGGGTCTTGCCGTAGGCCTGACCGGGGCAATTACTTGCCGGCTGATATACGCTACTGATGTAAGTAACCGCACGCCGCTGTCACTGAGCCTACGCGGCGCGGTTCGAACTTGCCGACGACAAGCACAGCATTCAGCATTGGAAAGAGACAACAAGAGGTAGGTGTTTAGGTTAGAATAGGATAGAAGAGGGGTACACACACCACATCGTGAGCGTAAATGGAAGAGGTAATCTCAGAGGTCAGGCCTACGGCAAGACCCGAAATATCAATTTTCTTCCCCTTGGGGGGAAAATTGGTTTATTAACTTTTCCACAAAATCGACTCCTTTACTTATAGTGATGATAGGTCAGATAGTCAGTCGCGGGCAGTCTTTGAGGACCAGATGTAAAAAGATTCTAAGCTGTCAATTTTAAACAAGTCCAATAAACCCTGTTTAATTTGCCTGTATCAATAGGATATTTTTTTTATTATTTTTCAGGAATTTGAGCGCGACCCTTTAGGACGAAAAGGAGGCATTTATTTTATTTATTAGCCTATATTGTCACTGCTGGGTAAGGGCCTCCCCTAAAATCTTCCATCTTTCTCTGTCTGAAGCGTGTTTTGGTTAGTGAGGAAGGTGTCTAATCTTCCAGCCAGCACTTCTGTGGCATTAAGTGGGTACTTCAAAAATCCTGTCAATTATCTACTAGAAATCTATATCTATACTTCTATAGTAAGTCTTAGAAGTAATCTATACTTGTAAGGCTCCGGATCTACTGGACCGATTTGAATAGTTCACTGTTGGGAAGCTAAACTAACCCCGAATGACATAGGTAGGCTATATTTTATCCGGGTATGGGCAGTATTTCCCACGGAACGCGGGTAACCTAGAATAAAATCGAAGGCTATTTCAGACAACTCACCTTCTTCCCCTTCATATGCGAAGGCAGGTCGTGTACCATGGTCAGCGTGGCAGAGAACACGAAGTTCTGTCTAGCTGCCCGACGCTCTTCATCTGCATTCATACGCTCCAGTAACGGAGTCAGTTCCTCAAAATGGCCGCGCTCTATCATGCGGTCTGTTTCGTCTATTGCTAAGAATCTGGGGAAAAAATACGTGGATTATTGTATGAAAAAGGTGGGTATTTTACACCTTGGAAAGCCATTGGAGTTTTTGGCATTTTTGATTTGTTGAATACGTAGTATTTGTTAGCTAAAATATAGCGTTTATACAGGTTCCAGATAGAGTTCCAGATAGAGTTCTAGATAGCTAACTGGCAGATTATGCCATTGAAAAGTAAAAACATTTTAAACTTGTAAAACCAGCCGTAAGATTAGTAATGGTAACTATACTAAAAATTTATAAACTGAAGGCTTGTTTGTTTGAACGCACGCAACGAATCTCAGGAACTACTGGTCCGATTTAAAAAGTTGATACAGCGTTAGAAATGCCATTCACTGAGGAAGGCTATAGGTTACTTTTTACCATGTTACAAGAGGCAGACGCGGGCGGAAACACCCTGAACAGTGAGTTACCTATACCTACATACAAATGTTACATTAATATTGTAAGACCAAACTACTACTTACTTCACGGAGTCCAGCTGCTGCAGATGCGGCTGTCCTTGCCCAATGAGCTCCCATAGTCGGCCGGGCGTGGCGACCACCACCTCGGGCCCACAGCGGAGCACCCGCTCCTGTTTCACCGCCGCCATGCCGCCTACTATCGTCGCTACTTTTATACCTGATAAATAAAAGAATATTATAAAATAAAGGTCTTTGTATTTAGGTAAAATTGTGTGTTTGTAATAAGTATGTGAAAGGTCCCAATCGGCCATATCATGAATTTAAAACATTTTATGAAATAGTCTAGCATTTCAGGAAATGAGCAAATCTACAAAGTCAAAGTCATTTTTTTTTATTTCAAGTAGACCTATTACGGGTTCTTATGAAAAGCCAAGCTAGTTGCACGACTGCTACGATATGAATATGACGTTTAAATGCAAAAGTTTGGATGTGTGTATGTTAGGCTTTAATGGTAAACCTACTGAAAGGATGAAAATGCTTGAACATCTTTGGCAGTTGTCACAAGTAGTCAGAATCCAGAAAATCTGACAAACAAACAGTCTTGCCAAGGGGTATCAGGTTACGGTAACTGGATTGAGGAGCTCAGGTCAGACAAACTGGAAGCCGACCCCAATATAGTTGGGAAAAGGCTAGGCAGATGATGTAACATACCTGTATACTTCGCAGCAGCTATCAGATGCCGGCTGATCTGTATGGCGAGTTCCCTCGTAGGCGTGAGTATGAGCGCGAACAACGGCTTGCCAGTCCTCACAGACACGTGTCCCGGGATTTCTATATTGTCCACGACTTTAACGCAGCCTATGCCTGAGAATAAATATTAAAACTTTGGTTAAAAATGTGCAGTATGTTTGCAATAACTTAAGTTAGAAGGTACAAAAATAATTCCTTGTTGCAAAGTTACCCTGAGTGAACTACTTTCCGCATTCGGATAAGAAATAAATAAGTAGTCCAAATCTTTTTCCTGGTTTGTGATCTGTGTACTAAATATTTAAGTTGGTACAATAGGCATGACGACAAAAAAAATCTAATTAGTCCGTCTTTTAGATTATAAAGAAATATTGCATACGTATTTTTTCGTTTTTCATCTAAACAAATAATTAGAAGTTATAGACCGCTGAAATTGCGCGTGACGTCACGCCTACGTACAATTTTGACATAGGCGTGACGTCAGGACCCCCCACTCCTGAACTTTGATACTCATTATCTTTGTTATTATTGACAGATTTTTAAAAACAAAAAATACGTGTCCAATATTTTGCGATAATCTAAATTACGGACTAAATAGATTTGCTTATTTTTTACCCTGTCGTCATGCCTATTGTTTGGGTGGGAAAATGTAAGTGTGATAGTTAGACATGTTTACTTTCACATTGTAATATTAATAGGCGGTTTCATAGGATCCAGATAGCTATCTGTCCAATAATGTAAGAAGTGGTGAAGGGTGGGCGTTTTTGGGGCTGTCTTTTGTAAACTTGACCTTCAAAAAGTGCTGATTTTCAGCCTAATTTGAATAAATGCTTTTTGATTTTGATTTTGAAATGCCTTAGAAATGTTTTTAATTTTTACTACTTTTCTATGCCATTATTTGTCAAAACTTCATCTGGAAATTGCTGGCTAGTATTAGAAAAGAAGTCTAAACTTAGGCAATAATTTTGTTGTTTACCTTGTTCATTTTCATTCCCTTCATCAGGAACATCACTATTTTCTTCACCTTCTTCTTCATCATCATCTGCCTCCACGTCTTCATCATCATCATCAGCTTCTAAATCGTCCTCACTCTCTTCATCAACCACTTCACTCTCTTGATCATCATCACCATCCACATCCCCTTCAGTTTCTTCATCATTATCATCACCACTAGCATTTTCATCATCACTAGTTTCAGCCAAATCATCAGAATCCAACATATCTGACAGATGAATATAATTCTCATCATCGTCACTGTCATTGCCCTCATCGGCAGAGTTCTCTCTCTTTCTAACCGGAACTTCTATTTCTTCTAAATAATCATCATCTGTATAATTGTCCTTCTTTGGGCTTTCCGCTTCATCATTACTCTCAACTCCACTGCTGTAACCATCTTCCGAAGACTCTTTATCTTTACCTTTAGGTTCAACAATATCTTTTTTCTTATCATTGAATCTTTTCCTATCTTTTCTTCTAAATCTTTGTTTCTTGTCGTCTTTTGGTTGATTATTTGTTTTCTTTGCCGATGATTTTTTGAATGGTATATCGTAAACGTCCAAGTTTTTGAGTTCAGCTTTTTCTTTGAGTTTGAGAATGCCGGATAGTATTGGTAGGCCGAAAGCTAGTGTTTTACCGCTACCGGTTTCGGCTGCACCGAGGATGTCTCTGCGGCCTGTTGAAATTAAAAGGTAGCAATATGGTATGAAATGGTAATAGGAAAATGGTTTTTTTTTGAATTCTCAATGTTTGGTAAAAGAAAATATGGTGATATAAAAAATATGAATTATTAAAATATATAAATTAAAATAGTTATTTCGTAAATTTCTATACTTCATCAGATTTTTACCTAAAATATGGATCTTTCAGAAAGAGCACGAAGAACTTTTGCCTTAAATCACCGATGCAGACAGTGCCTACTTCGGGGTAAATGTGTCCTGTAGAGTTGTTACAGTGTATTTTTATATTACTATATCTCCCAATGCAAATGTGGATCAAAATAAATGGAATAATAATAATAATAACCCCCCCGTGGGGCCACCTTGACGTGGTGGGGGGGCTTGAGGGGAG
>NWSH02000536.1:53585-69269 GCA_002382865.2 Heliothis virescens
TAGACCGGCGGGCAGACCGGTCCGTTTCAGTTCTAAATTTTTTCAAAATCAATTGTTCAACGTGAGTTAGCTAGTATAAAGCGATATAAAGCTCCGCCTCTGTAACAAAAAGTGACTACGGCAAATAGGAATCTGTGTGGGGTCATTATAATGATCATAAAGACAGTTATTGCTCATTGTGCTGAGGAATATGAGCTTGAGTTTGATTAACCTTTACGTGTGCCCTTGGCCTAATGTGATCTGAATGACATATTATACCATGGGTATGTCCCTTCAGCACAAAATCACAATCAAAATTCTGTCTATCAGTGCTTCCTGCACATAGGGTTTCATGAGTACGTGCATCTCCATTTGCATTTTCACTTATAAACGTAAAATTAAAATTATAATTTTTCAGGTTTAATTTCTGATGGATTGGTTACATGAACAATTTAAAAATACTGAACTTGTTATAAAAATCTCAAATATAAACTCATAGAAAATACAAAGGAAAGTGGTTTCAATTTTTATCCAAAAACAGACGGTTCTTTCAGAATCTACCAACAATAAAACACTGGGAGTATTGGGAACTAGTGGTAGTTGTCCATTAAAGTTTCGCACCACTTTTCGTCGAAGGAAATCGAAATTTTCTAGTTTTTACGCGATTGTCGAGAATTTGTAATAACAAAATGTTGCTCCAGAGCCCGTATTTCAAACAACAAACTTGGCAGGAATGTGATCACCACCATGGTGAGGAACCACTCCCACGGTGGTGTCCCTGGCGAGGTGAGTTCTACATTCAAAATTTTACGTCATTACATAATCCTAGAATGCATCAATTGTTTTTATTATCGTAAAATTAATGTCTAATTAGTAATGCTCCTTTAATTCCAATCCAATTTCTATCAAATAACGTGTAAAATAGTTATAACAAATTGCAAAGTTCCTTGCCCAATTGTCTTAGGTTAGGTTTTATCAGAACAAAAAATATTGATTGCTCTTATATCATAGAACTATAAACATCAATTATCTGCAATTAACTTTGTAAAAATAATACATGAATAGTAGTCACAAAACATAGTCTCTACAAATAAACAGGAAACTAACAAAGACAATGTAAACACTTCCATTTATTTTTCTAAGCAAGCATATTATAATCAGTATCCTCACTGTTTCAGAACCTGCCCTTCGACATCACCAACCGCTACAAGCTCACCGTTTACTTCATTGCATTCTTTGGCTCCGGTCTGGCTGCCCCTTACCTCATCTGCCGTCATCAGCTCCTGAAGAAGTAATTACTATGGCTTGCTTACTCTATGGTTAAACAAATGAGGTCTTATTACAAAAAAAAAAAACACATTGCCCATACAAAGTTTTCTAAAACACATGATGAACACCTGTTTAACTTTTTTGTAGTAAGACCCAAGAGGTTTTATTGGCACTATTTTATCGTTCCACTGCAGGGCACAGGCATACTCTCATACAGAGAAGGATGAAGCATTAAGCACCATGTTTGCTTTAGGTTGATTGGTGATTTTAGACTATAATTAATCCTATGTTTTCCTTCACTCTTACTCAATTGTTTGTGTCCACAATATACTTAAAAAAGCTACATTGATTCTTACTTGATCTATCTGAAGAATCAAATCAGTACACCCGTACTTGAAGCTCATAATTCAACCTCTTGCATGCACGCAGTTATAAGACTGTAAATAAATTGTGTCTCGCAATTCTGCACCGCACCAGCACACAATGTGTTATCCACTGGATAACCACAAAATGAGGTGTATGCAGGTCTAATACTCAACCAAGACCATCTAGAAAGTTATAAGATGTATAATTAGTATAATAATTCATAACTGGTTGGTTTGTTTATTTAATTAAATTTGTTTCTTTTTACAGGTAAGCTTCTAACATCTATGTTGCCGCATCAAAATGCATTAGGATAAGCTAGCAAACTGTATCATAATTTATGATTTAATAAATTCCGTTTAGAGTTACTTGTTCGTTGCTTTATTTTCCTAGTCTATTCCTCAAAAGTATGTACCAAAATACCCGAATATTCTTCTTAAAAATGGTTTATATGTACAGAACTTGAAATGATGAAAGTAAATATAGGTGCAGTGAGTGACTGCAAGAGTAGTCTTATCATAAGATGATGTTAGGCTAATAATTTAACTTTCGTAGAACCTGTAAAGAAATAAGGCCTGGAATTCAGAATGTTTATGGCCTCTAGTGTGTTAGACGCAATGGTTAGACGTCATTACCATTGCGTAGCTCGACAATAATCAGAAACCTATTTATTTAACTCAAGTTAATCAAAGGCTTGTGAGAGATGTTTGGGCGATGATATTCAATATTTAGGTTATTGATTAAAATACCGGGTTCCCGCTGCGCAGCATAAAAAAGATGTGTCAAATTGCTTGTCAGTCAACACAGAGTACATTGTATATACTGAGATAGAGGCGTCACTCGAACATTTTATAGCGCCCTCTGGCAACGAGTAAGAACAACTTTCCATCAAGATATATACGTATAACTACACCTTCCGAACTACTGTAGGCTTTTGTATTGTTTTCGTCCCTTGTAGTAATATTTCATTTTAGTAGTAGTAGTAGATTTCCAAAAATAAAACAAGAGATATAAAATATAAATCCTTTATTTAATTAATTCATTTACCAAAGTAGTACAGGGTCCAGATTTTCATGCAAGGGTCGTTCAGTAAAAGCGATATCATCGGTATCCAAAACTTTTCCAGGTCTTCTTTTAAAAGCACTAGGTATCGTCAGTGTCCTTACAAGCCAAGTAGTCAAGAAAAATCCCCAAATTCACTCGGAAAGAGAAAAACAGAATATTTTGTTTGAAACTTGTTTGATAATAAATTGACATTTGCTTGCGTTGTGTTCCTTTTCACAAGCTTTTATTTATTTATTTAGTTTGCGCCCATTTAGAGCAGCTCCAAAAATTAAAATATTTGCACTTTTGGATGATTTTACCCATTTAAACAAACGTATTATGGTAATAAAATGCATTTGAAGAGTGTAATAACTTATAATTTAATTTATTATATCAGAAAAATATTTTGATTATTTAAGAATGTCCAAGTGAAACGAAACTTATCTTTGGACTGAACCTATGAATATTTTGAGAAAAGCTCCATCTACCGTTGAGTAAGTCAAACTTTTGATATTACTATACGGATAAGTTAAAAATCTATTAAACCGTACGTGTACCTCTAAAAGCAGAAGCCTACTCAAATTGGTCGGCTATAATTCGGTCACTTTTCTTCTAAGCTAAAGCACCGTGTCAGTCAACGTCAACTCCTCCCGACATTGATAGTTGTTTTGTTTTGTGAAGCGTTGGTTTGTGCAATTGATTTCCCATTAAAATGTTTATTTCACGAAGTTTTTGAACTGAATACTGTGTGCAGAAATGGTTTCCATCAAGTATTCATAAGTATAAATATATATTCGTCTGAGAAACATTCCACCGGTAACCTAAAAGTGAAAAATCAACAATGTCGGAAACATCTTGTTATATTCTCGACAATGGGGGCTACACTGCCAAGGTGGGGTTCTCCAACATGGAGCCGAAGGTGGTGCCCAACTGCATCATGAAAGCCAAGTCAGAGAGACGGCGTCCATTCATTGGATCACAGATAGACGATTGCCGGGACGCCTCTGGATTGTTCTACATACTTCCTTTCCAAAGAGGTTTTCTCATCAACTGGGATACCCAAAAAACGGTCTGGGACTACATATTCAGCAAGGAATGCTGCCCGGTCAACTTTAGTGAGACACCTTTAATTATTACAGAGCCATTATTTAACTTTGCATCCATACAGGAAGCTATGACTGAGATTTTCTTTGAAGAATACGAATGCACGTCCTTATTACGAATAAATGCTACAGATTTAGCTGATTATAAGTACAGAAAAGATCATAAAAACAAATGCACACTTGTAGTAGATACTGGCTATAGTTTTACAAACATAGTTCCATATATTGATGGCAAAAAGTACCGGGAGGGCATAAGAAGGATAGATGTAGGTGGTAAAGTGCTCACAAACCATTTGAAAGAGGTTTTATCATACAGACAGCTTAATGTGATGGATGAGACTTTTGTTATCAATCAGGCTAAAGAGGATTCATGCTTTGTGTCTCAAGACTTTTTACGGGATATGGAAATTGCAAGAAAAAAAGGTGAGTTTTATTTAAAGAAATTAAAATGCTACACAGTAACTGGGTTGTTAAAGTTTAGTAGGCAGGGGCTCTATGGGGCATGGTGGCATGCTGATACTGAACTGTTTCTGATCAGCCCGCAAATGATTTCAATGTGGGTAGTTGATTGAGCCTATGTGACATTAATCAAAGCTTTATATATTACTAGCCGTTTTCCCGCGGTTTCACTCGCATCCCGTGGGAATTACTGCCCGTACCCGGATAAAATATAGCCTATGTCACTCGTGGATAATGTAGCTTTCGAATGGTGAAAGAATTTTTTAAATCGGTCCAGTAGTTTTTGAGCCTATTCATTACAACCAAACAAACAAACAAACAAAGTTTTCCTCTTTATAATATTAGTATAGATATCAGTTGAGATAAGGCAGGATAAGGGTTAACTCACACCGAGACGCGACACGACGCGACGCTGCGCGCAGATTTTTACATAGAGCGACTCAAAATAGACTTTATTCACTACATGAAATGATACACATTTAATTGTGAGAATTCAGATACGTTGCGCTGCGCTGCGCTGCACCTCGAGACGCCGCGCGGCGCAGCGCGTCGCATCTTGACGCAGCGGTGACGCGCGACGTCTCGCTGCGTCGTTGATGGTACGATTTTAAGATGCGTCTCGCGCTAAACCAAAGCCACGTCGCGTCTCGTTGTGAGTTGACCCTAATGATGATGAATTACCTTGATTGCTGAAATTCTTTTATGTTCCTTTTCTGGGGCGCACACAGGGTACACTGGAACAGCTTGTGCACCATCCTATGTGTGTGCTTCCAGACTAACATAAAGAACTTTTTAAATGTGGGAAATCATCAAATTACCCCTCCAGTATGGGTGCAGCATAAGGCAGTGCCAGACTCTTACCAACATACCCACCATGTTCCTTCTGGACCCCTTTGTGTACAAGGGTCACGGTGACTTGCTTGAACAGTTCTGCAGTCCGGTCTAGGTCAGTCTAAGGGGAGCCGCATTTCCGAATTCATCTCCAGTCCGAGAGTGCTTAGAAATGGAGACTGGGAACGTGCGACTGTATGGCTCACTCGCGCAAAGAGTAAAATATTTGAATAAATTGTCAAACCATTCCCGAACATTCTTTTTTGCCACTACTTATGAAATGAGTTATTAAAACATTAATTTTAAATCACAGGTCCTGAAAACACGATAGTCAAAGACTATGTCCTGCCCGACTACACGTCGATCCGGCGCGGCTATCTACGAGAGGTCGTCAAACCGGACGAGGACTTAGAACAGCAAACTCTTCGGCTGAACAACGAAAGATTCGCTATCCCTGAACTGCTATTCCACCCGTCAGACGTAGGAATCCCCCAGATGGGGATACCAGAAGCGATAATGAACTCAATTGCGGCGTGTCCAGAGGAACATACAGAAAGTTTATTAGAAAATATCGTTTTATATGGAGGCAATGCCATGTTCCCTGGTTTCCGAGACAGAGTCTATAATGAAGTACGTTCTTTTGCGTTGGATCATTTCGATGTCAATGTGACGAAAGCGGAAAATCCCCTAACTTATGCCTGGGAGGGGGGAAAACAGATATTCCGGGATCCGGATTTCTATTCGTTTTGTGTGACGAAGGAAGAATATGAAGAAGAGGGCAAGGCGTTGGCTTTCGAAAGATTCGATATTTAACGTCGAAAACGAGCGAGGAAGTCTTCAGATTAAGGCTCCACCGCTCGGTAAAAGTTTTTGTTCGAACAGTGAGGACAATGTCGATAGTGTATTTGTGAAGGATAGCTAAGACTTGTATTATTATGAATAATGATGTATCAATTATGATGATAGCAATATAATCATATTTTTCTGTATTTGTCTTTCTTTTTACTTCAATAATAACTTCCATCAGCAGTGTCATCCGCGTCTTTCCTAGTCTTCCTCAATATAAGAGCTATCTAACACTTATATCCTGATTAGAGCGTTCAAGCAAACAGAGATATAATAGGTATAGATTTACGTGCCTGACCCACCCATTTGGAGTTTTCTACATTATTTTAAAAATAAATGGAAAGCGCCAAGAAAATAGTAAGAGTTTGTAGCATGGAAGCAGCATAGCGCCGCACCCACCCGCTTCCCCGGTAGGCGGTAGCTCAAGCAAAAAGGTCGAATGAACAGAATGGCCAGTAAGTAACTTTCAAAACTAAAATAACTGGCCACTAATCAAACTCTGACATTCAACAAAAATAAAAATCCGTCAAAATGCCTTTCAAAAATCATTCGATTCTACAAACCGATACCGAACGGATCAAATTATTATGTTACTCACTATTGTTGCAAGATATCTACGACGAGGCATAACGACCTCGCCTCCATTACTCCAACAGCGCAGCTTGGTGAAATTGAAGAAATTACAAGCTGATTTTCAATGTGAAGATGGACGCCCCGTGTTCTTGAAGGGCGGGTTTTGTGATCGGCTCCTGTATGGTATCACTCTACTAGCTTGCGCTTTTGGACTGTTTTACGTCGTTGCTACAATTTATGATAATGCTAAACCTCCTTCTTGGAAGACGGTGTGTTAGTTACCTTTAAAGTTTTATTCTATTTATAAAAATTATGAAATAAAGATGCATATATTTACTTGTAGTTGTTTCATTGTTTATTTAATGTGTCTCGCTATAGGTAGGCACGTAAAGATATACCTCTATCAGGCATAAAAACGCGGCGCATCGTGTTATCTTCAATTGGAATAGCCGAAATGCAGAATAATTACAAAACCGAAAATGAGTGGATAAATACTTATCCATCTACCAAATTCCCAGGGGCAATACATCATGCCATGAATGCCATCCTGTCTCTTCCCGTCGCACTTATCAGTCCATAGGCACTGGTATACTGACAATAGAAGAGAGCTCGACTTGCTGACATGCTGAGAAATTCAGCTTGTCTTTCTGCAGCACCACGACAAGCTATGGTTTTCTACACAGATTTAGGATTCCACTAATGGTTATTCCTCTGCTGCTTCAACATCAAAGCAACTTTAAGTTTCTGCGTGAAACGGAGTTTTCCAATAACTCATCTGTGGTCACATTACCAATTGTCAAATTCAATTTACGGGACTGTCATTTGGTTTTTGTTTCGATTTTGGTGAAAATCTATGAGAACTAAATCTGCTTTCATCTTGAGTTTGTGAAGTGATAATATAATTAAAAATGGCTCTGTTCCCCGGAGCGGTGGCCTTTGACGAGTATGGTCGTCCATTTATCATTTTGAGAGACCAAGATAAGCAGAAACGGCTAACCGGTATCGATGCCTTGAAGGTAATTAATTTCAATTTATCTACTTTTTAAAACACTATAGCAACTTCTAAACACTACTTAAAAACCCTACAAACTAGTTATCACTATAACAATACGACAGGTTTAATAAATACCCCAGAAAAACTGATTCAATAAACTCATAACCTAATCTTGTCAACATAATTTCGAATAATCGAGAAATATAATTAAATGTACGAATTTATAACTAAAACTTGGGTTCAAATTGTAATTTATCTTCTTACGAACCTTTGGGAACCAGGAAAGTAGAGATTTGTGGTTTATTTTTGAAGTTACATGCGATAGTATTGTCAGGTGTTGTGAATCACATGATCCGTATTAGAGCAACCTGTGAGATTATTATCTCGGTATTAACTTCATATTGCCTCTAAATGGCTCTTAACCCAGGTATAACTTATTAAAGTAGTGAAAATGATACTATTACAGTTATGTTTAGTTAATGAGATGATCATTGTTTTGATTTTCTTTGTTCTAATAATTTACCTCAACATACCCAAACATTACTTAATTTTACGACTGCGACCAATTTCTGCGACTTTTTATGTGAGAGAGATAGATATTGAGTTGTCTTTAAAATTCTCGTATTTGATATTCATAAGATGACTCATAACAATGTAGACATACATATTCTATGATTATATTCATTTATGTCAAAGCTTTAAAATATATTAATGAAAAAATAGGACAGGCTACAGCACCATGATGGTGTCAAAATAATGTCTATAAAACAAATTTAATTAAACAAAATAACTATTTGTATTCATCAACTTACAAAATCTCCTTCCTCAGTCGCACATCTCGGCAGCCCGCCAAATCGCGAGCATCCTGCGCACGTCCCTCGGTCCCCGTGGCTTGGACAAGCTCATGGTCTCCCCCGACGGAGATGTGACAGTCACCAATGATGGAGCGACTATCCTAAAGCTCATGGATGTTGAACACCAGATCGGCAAACTATTGGTGCAGTTGGCACAAAGTCAGGATGATGAAATCGGGGACGGCACCACTGGGGTTGTGGTTTTGGCTGGTAAGTTGAGTTTTTACTGCTAGAAGATCAATTGTTTGTAAGGAATTTGGTGGTCAATATGTTCAAGAAGATGTTTTTGAATTCTAGCCTGAGGCATGACTCATTATTTTATTTATGATAGACTACAATATTTGATGCTTTAAAAATTTTTAATGACATTTAAAGTGGATAAAAAACAAGGAATTGTCTTAAACAAATAAATAAATAGTTAAACCTTATTTTGGGCATGCAAAATAATACTTAATTTACAGACAATATTTAAGTAGAATTGAGTAGCTTAGTTGGCACCAAATCTGTCCTTTTACATTGTAACAATCTTATAAATATTTATATGTCCATTAAACAAAAGCATTCATAAACCACAGGTGCACTTCTGGAGCAGGCCTCCAATCTCCTAGACAAGGGCATTCACCCCATCCGTGTAGCAGACGGCTTCGAGATGGCAGCGGCAACGGCACTGGCCCACTTGGATGGCATCAGTGAAGCCTTCCCAGTCAACAAGGAGACTCGCGAGCATCTGATCAAGGTTGCCATGACAACGCTGGGTAGCAAGGTCGTGGTGAAGTGCCATCGGCTGATGGCTGAGATTGCTGTTGATGTGAGTATATAGCTGTTGATATTGCAAAAAAAAGCTTTGAATCCTATACTTCGTGTATCACAGATCACGGGAGAAATCTAGTAATAAATAATTCCAGCTTCTGACAACGGTTTCACTTGCGTCCCATGAGAATTGCTTCTCGTGACCTGCAAAAAGTAGCCTGATAGCCTTCATTGATAAACAGCCTATGTGACAAAGAAATATTTTTTTACTCATACCAGTAGTTCCTGACAACATGTTCAAGCAAAGAAACCAATTCTTTAGCTTTATGATATTAGTATAGAAGCTACAGTAATGCTGCTGAACTATTCCATAATCTAGTATTAAATACAATTTTCATCATTGTAATTAATTACCCTTTAAATTTTCAGGCAGTACTGTCAGTAGCAGACTTGGAGAAACGCGACGTGAACTTCGAGCTGATCAAAGTGGAGGGCAAGGTCGGAGGCCGTATGGAAGACTCCATGTTGGTGCGAGGAGTCGTCATCGACAAGACCATGAGCCACCCGCAGATGCCTAAGCAGTTGAGGGTGAGTTCTTTGCTAATTGTAGTTTTGGAATTTTGAAGTAGCCTGAATAGGTAAAACGTTACTTAAGCGACGAAAGTTACAATCGACTACCAAATGGAAGACCGCGTATTTTCTTAATAGCAGTCATTTTAGGCATTTTAAAAACAATTGAAAGATTTGTCATTCAAAAGAGGTCTTTAAAAAATGGTTTGTTGGAAAATTACTTTAAAAANTATAGGCACGTAAAGATATACCTCTATCAGGCATAAAAACGCGGCGCATCGTGTTATCTTCAATTGGAATAGCCGAAATGCAGAATAATTACAAAACCGAAAATGAGTGGATAAATACTTATCCATCTACCAAATTCCCAGGGGCAATACATCATGCCATGAATGCCATCCTGTCTCTTCCCGTCGCACTTATCAGTCCATAGGCACTGGTATACTGACAATAGAAGAGAGCTCGACTTGCTGACATGCTGAGAAATTCAGCTTGTCTTTCTGCAGCACCACGACAAGCTATGGTTTTCTACACAGATTTAGGATTCCACTAATGGTTATTCCTCTGCTGCTTCAACATCAAAGCAACTTTAAGTTTCTGCGTGAAACGGGTATTTCCAATAACGCATCTGTGGTCACATTACCAATTGTCAAATTCAATTTACGGGACTGTCATTTGGTTTTTGTTTCGATTTTGGTGAAAATCTATGAGAACTAAATCTGCTTTCATCTTGAGTTTGTGAAGTGATAATATAATTAAAAATGGCTCTGTTCCCCGGAGCGGTGGCCTTTGACGAGTATGGTCGTCCATTTATCATTTTGAGAGACCAAGATAAGCAGAAACGGCTAACCGGTATCGATGCCTTGAAGGTAATTAATTTCAATTTATCTACTTTTTAAAACACTATAGCAACTTCTAAACACTACTTAAAAACCCTACAAACTAGTTATCACTATAACAATACGACAGGTTTAATAAATACCCCAGAAAAACTGATTCAATAAACTCATAACCTAATCTTGTCAACATAATTTCGAATAATCGAGAAATATAATTAAATGTACGAATTTATAACTAAAACTTGGGTTCAAATTGTAATTTATCTTCTTACGAATCTTTGGGAACCAGGAAAGTAGAGATTTGTGGTTTATTTTTGAAGTTACATGCGATAGTATTGTCAGGTGTTGTGAATCACATGATCCGTATTAGAGCAACCTGTGAGATTATTATCTCGGTATTAACTTCATATTGCCTCTAAATGGCTCTTAACCCAGGTATAACTTATTAAAGTAGTGAAAATGATACTATTACAGTTATGTTTAGTTAATGAGATGATCATTGTTTTGATTTTCTTTGTTCTAATAATTTACCTCAACATACCCAAACATTACTTAATTTTACGACTGCGACCAATTTCTGCGACTTTTTATGTGAGAGAGATAGATATTGAGTTGTCTTTAAAATTCTCGTATTTGATATTCATAAGATGACTCATAACAATGTAGACATACATATTCTATGATTATATTCATTTATGTCAAAGCTTTAAAATATATTAATGAAAAAATAGGACAGGCTACAGCACCATGATGGTGTCAAAATAATGTCTATAAAACAAATTTAATTAAACAAAATAACTATTTGTATTCATCAACTTACAAAATCTCCTTCCTCAGTCGCACATCTCGGCAGCCCGCCAAATCGCGAGCATCCTGCGCACGTCCCTCGGTCCCCGTGGCTTGGACAAGCTCATGGTCTCCCCCGACGGAGATGTGACAGTCACCAATGATGGAGCGACTATCCTAAAGCTCATGGATGTTGAACACCAGATCGGCAAACTATTGGTGCAGTTGGCACAAAGTCAGGATGATGAAATCGGGGACGGCACCACTGGGGTTGTGGTTTTGGCTGGTAAGTTGAGTTTTTACTGCTAGAAGATCAATTGTTTGTAAGGAATTTGGTGGTCAATATGTTCAAGAAGATGTTTTTGAATTCTAGCCTGAGGCATGACTCATTATTTTATTTATGATAGACTACAATATTTGATGCTTTAAAAATTTTTAATGACATTTAAAGTGGATAAAAAACAAGGAATTGTCTTAAACAAATAAATAAATAGTTAAACCTTATTTTGGGCATGCAAAATAATACTTAATTTACAGACAATATTTAAGTAGAATTGAGTAGCTTAGTTGGCACCAAATCTGTCCTTTTACATTGTAACAATCTTATAAATATTTATATGTCCATTAAACAAAAGCATTCATAAACCACAGGTGCACTTCTGGAGCAGGCCTCCAATCTCCTAGACAAGGGCATTCACCCCATCCGTGTAGCAGACGGCTTCGAGATGGCAGCGGCAACGGCACTGGCCCACTTGGATGGCATCAGTGAAGCCTTCCCAGTCAACAAGGAGACTCGCGAGCATCTGATCAAGGTTGCCATGACAACGCTGGGTAGTAAGGTCGTGGTGAAGTGCCATCGGCTGATGGCTGAGATTGCTGTTGATGTGAGTATATAGCTGTTGATATTGCAAAAAAAAGCTTTGAATCCTATACTTCGTGTATCACAGATCACGGGAGAAATCTAGTAATAAATAATTCCAGCTTCTGACAACGGTTTCACTTGCGTCCCATGAGAATTGCTTCTCGTGACCTGCAAAAAGTAGCCTGATAGCCTTCATTGATAAACAGCCTATGTGACAAAGAAATATTTTTTTACTCATACCAGTAGTTCCTGACAACATGTTCAAGCAAAGAAACCAATTCTTTAGCTTTATGATATTAGTATAGAAGCTACAGTAATGCTGCTGAACTATTCCATAATCTAGTATTAAATACAATTTTCATCATTGTAATTAATTACCCTTTAAATTTTCAGGCAGTACTGTCAGTAGCAGACTTGGAGAAACGCGACGTGAACTTCGAGCTGATCAAAGTGGAGGGCAAGGTCGGAGGCCGTATGGAAGACTCCATGTTGGTGCGAGGAGTCGTCATCGACAAGACCATGAGCCACCCGCAGATGCCTAAGCAGTTGAGGGTGAGTTCTTTGCTAATTGTAGTTTTGGAATTTTGAAGTAGCCTGAATAGGTAAAACGTTACTTAAGCGACGAAAGTTACAATCGACTACCAAATGGAAGACCGCGTATTTTCTTAATAGCAGTCATTTTAGGCATTTTAAAAACAATTGAAAGATTTGTCATTCAAAAGAGGTCTTTAAAAAATGGTTTGTTGGAAAATTACTTTAAAAAAAACACGCTTCATACGTTTTTTATGTAAAAGTATCGTGTTTTCAGAGAATTCAGCTTTCGAAGAATTTTATTTGGCATAAAATCTAACATAAAATATATCTAAGTATAAAATCCATGCAGTTCTAAAAGACACTTTAATTAATCCAGCTTACATTTCAACATTCCTAACCACATTCATCCCCACAGGACGTGAAACTCGCGATCCTGACCTGCCCGTTCGAGCCACCGAAGCCGAAGACCAAGCATAAGCTGCAGGTGGGCTCCGCGGCCGAGTACCGCGAGCTCAGGCAGTATGAACACGACAAGTTCTTGGAGATGGTGCGCCGGGTCAAGGTGAGGATACACAGGAGCTGCCTAGTTTTTTCCTAGCTTGGGCCCGACTTCCAAGCTGATAGCGAAGTAGCGACTGCCTATCTGAACTTCGTGACCCAGTTACCCGGGCAAACTGGTACACCATAGTAAGACTAGTTATCAGACTTTCTGGCTTCTGTCTACCTGTAACAACAAACATGGAGGAACTCGTCACGATAAGGAGGTTGCCATTCCACAGTCCGACCATTCCAAGTGTTGCTTACCTTACTGTTATTTAGCCACGAGAACCTTCACAAAATTAATATCAATGTGATAACATTGTTTATCCACCCCACCCCAATAAAAAAAAAAATCAACAAATCTAATAAATTTTCTAGGATGCCGGAGCAACTCTCGCCATCTGCCAATGGGGCTTCGACGACGAGGCAAACCACCTCCTCCTGGCTGAAGGTCTGCCTGCAGTGCGGTGGGTGGGAGGCCCGGAGATGGAGCTCATAGCTATTGCCACTGGGGGACGTATTGTCCCTCGGTTTGAGGAGTTGACTCCGGACAAGCTGGGATCCTGTGGACTTGTCAGGGAACTTAGTAAGTATATTTTAGTTGTACAGTTATAGTTTTAGATCCAAGTTCATCGAAAACTGCGCGCACACGGATAAAAAGTAGCCTATTGCCTTCCTCGATAAATGGGCTATCTAACACTGAAATAATTTTTCAAATCGGACCAGTAGTTCCTGAGATTAGCGCGTTCAAACAAACAAACAAACTAACTCTTCAGCTTTATAATAATAGTATAGATTGGTTCAATAGTTTTAGCCTGAAAGCTCGACATTCAGTCAGAGTTTGTTTGTTTCCACACATCAATCACAGGAATCAATTAGTCACAGGACCGATTTGAAGAATCTTTCAGTGTTAAATAGCCCACATACCATGGAAGCCTATATACTACTTTTTATCTAATTGTTACTCAGTAATTGTCTAGTGAGTTCCCACAGCTGTTTCAAGATATTACCATCAGAACCCTTAGAGCCGCTAACCATATCTTCAATCCCCAGCATTCGGCACATCGAAGGAGGAGATGCTAGTGATCGAGGAGTGCTCGAACAGCCGCGCGGTGACCGTGCTGATGCGCGGCGGCAACCGCATGATCGTCGACGAGGCCAAGCGCTCCGTGCACGACGCGCTCTGCATCGTGCGCAGTCTTGTGCAGGTACATCACTATTTACAGTTCAAAAAAATAATCGTTAAACCTTTTTAATCAACTAAAGTAAGGACGACAGCGCATTAAGTTACCACAATCTGTCAAATTTCTGCAATAGATTGTCAACCTTATCACAATAGTGGGTAGTTTAATATTTGATTGGTAAAATTTGACAGATTCATATACGTTGACCTGCTGTCGTCTGCATATTCATAGATGTCCGTACCAAAAGGGTAAAGTAGGGTCCAGCTTATTACTAAGACTTTGCTGTCCGTCTGTTGTCTGGCTGTATTTCAAGAACCGTGATAGCTAGTTGAAATTTTCACAGTTGCTATATTATCGTTGCTTCTATAACAGCAAATATTGAAAGCTATCCAAAAATATAATTTTTAGGTGGCTCCCGTACAACAAACATGATATATTTTACGGAACCCTTCGTGCGCGGGTCCATCTCACACTTTGTCGGCTTTTTTCCCAATTTATAACTCCTCAACTAAAATTATATCAAATTTTCCTAAGGACTCCCGCGTGGTGTACGGCGGCGGCGCGGCGGAGATCTCGTGCTCGCTGGCGGTGGCGCGCGCGGCCGACAAGCTGTCCTCGCTCGACCAGTACGCCTACAGGGCCTACGCCGACGCGCTGGAGGCTATACCGCTGGCACTGTCCGAAAATAGGTGAGCACTACTCTTCAAATAACTTTGGTATTCTGAAGTTAGGTGCTAGTGGCTTTCCTAGCTATTCTGAGAAGTTGTGTTGTTCAGTGCTAAGACGTCGGAGAGGCTATACTATGGGTCCTGTCTGTAAAATAGGTCACTATTCATGTTTAAGAGTCTCAAAAGGCGCCATCACAATACAAGTGAGTGACGTACATTAAATGTATCTTTTGATCTACTCGCTCTAGCAAATAGTAAAAAAATGAGTGTAAATATTTCAAAAATGTCCACGAAACTGCAACCATTGTATGCAAACACATGCATAGCTAGCAGGACTCGCGGCATCGCGTATTTTATATCGTATTTTATTCGCGAACAATAATTCTTCGCACAATCTTGCACACAACCCATCCATCGTTTTTGTTTTATTATGATGATATTTAAATTAAAATGTATTTTATTGTTTCTCCACAGTGGTCTGTCCCCGATCGACACACTGTCTGAGATCAAATCGCGGCAGGTGTCGGAGAACAACCCCTACCTGGGCATCGACTGCATGGGCACAGGTAAATATACATTTAAATATAATTAGTGCTACTAGCGTTTAATTTTACGTACGCAGTGTTGATGTCAACA
>NWSH02000536.1:70005-83463 GCA_002382865.2 Heliothis virescens
AATAAAAAAAAAAATCAACAAATCTAATAAATTTTCTAGGATGCCGGAGCAACTCTCGCCATCTGCCAATGGGGCTTCGACGACGAGGCAAACCACCTCCTCCTGGCTGAAGGTCTGCCTGCAGTGCGGTGGGTGGGAGGCCCGGAGATGGAGCTCATAGCTATTGCCACTGGGGGACGTATTGTCCCTCGGTTTGAGGAGTTGACTCCGGACAAGCTGGGATCCTGTGGACTTGTCAGGGAACTTAGTAAGTATATTTTAGTTGTACAGTTATAGTTTTAGATCCAAGTTCATCGAAAACTGCGCGCACACGGATAAAAAGTAGCCTATTGCCTTCCTCGATAAATGGACTATCTAACACTGAAATAATTTTTCAAATCGGACCAGTAGTTCCTGAGATTAGCGCGTTCAAACAAACAAACAAACTAACTCTTCAGCTTTATAATAATAGTATAGATTGGTTCAATAGTTTTAGCCTGAAAGCTCGACATTCAGTCAGAGTTTGTTTGTTTCCACACATCAATCACAGGAATCAATTAGTCACAGGACCGATTTGAAGAATCTTTCAGTGTTAAATAGCCCACATACCATGGAAGCCTATATACTACTTTTTATCTAATTGTTACTCAGTAATTGTCTAGTGAGTTCCCACAGCTGTTTCAAGATATTACCATCAGAACCCTTAGAGCCGCTAACCATATCTTCAATCCCCAGCATTCGGCACATCGAAGGAGGAGATGCTAGTGATCGAGGAGTGCTCGAACAGCCGCGCGGTGACCGTGCTGATGCGCGGCGGCAACCGCATGATCGTCGACGAGGCCAAGCGCTCCGTGCACGACGCGCTCTGCATCGTGCGCAGTCTTGTGCAGGTACATCACTATTTACAGTTCAAAAAAATAATCGTTAAACCTTTTTAATCAACTAAAGTAAGGACGACAGCGCATTAAGTTACCACAATCTGTCAAATTTCTGCAATCGATTTTCAACCTTATCACAATAGTGGGTAGTTTAATATTTGATTGGTAAAATTTGACAGATTCATATACGTTGACCTGCTGTCGTCTGCATATTCATAGATGTCCGTACCAAAAGGGTAAAGTAGGGTCCAGCTTATTACTAAGACTTTGCTGTCCGTCTGTTGTCTGGCTGTATTTCAAGAACCGTGATAGCTAGTTGAAATTTTCACAGTTGCTATATTATCGTTGCTTCTATAACAGCAAATATTGAAAGCTATCCAAAAATATAATTTTTAGGTGGCTCCCGTACAACAAACATGATATATTTTACGGAACCCTTCGTGCGCGGGTCCATCTCACACTTTGTCGGCTTTTTTCCCAATTTATAACTCCTCAACTAAAATTATATCAAATTTTCCTAAGGACTCCCGCGTGGTGTACGGCGGCGGCGCGGCGGAGATCTCGTGCTCGCTGGCGGTGGCGCGCGCGGCCGACAAGCTGTCCTCGCTCGACCAGTACGCCTACAGGGCCTACGCCGACGCGCTGGAGGCTATACCGCTGGCACTGTCCGAAAATAGGTGAGCACTACTCTTCAAATAACTTTGGTATTCTGAAGTTAGGTGCTAGTGGCTTTCCTAGCTATTCTGAGAAGTTGTGTTGTTCAGTGCTAAGACGTCGGAGAGGCTATACTATGGGTCCTGTCTGTAAAATAGGTCACTATTCATGTTTAAGAGTCTCAAAAGGCGCCATCACAATACAAGTGAGTGACGTACATTAAATGTATCTTTTGATCTACTCGCTCTAGCAAATAGTAAAAAAATGAGTGTAAATATTTCAAAAATGTCCACGAAACTGCAACCATTGTATGCAAACACATGCATAGCTAGCAGGACTCGCGGCATCGCGTATTTTATATCGTATTTTATTCGCGAACAATAATTCTTCGCACAATCTTGCACACAACCCATCCATCGTTTTTGTTTTATTATGATGATATTTAAATTAAAATGTATTTTATTGTTTCTCCACAGTGGTCTGTCCCCGATCGACACACTGTCTGAGATCAAATCGCGGCAGGTGTCGGAGAACAACCCCTACCTGGGCATCGACTGCATGGGCACAGGTAAATATACATTTAAATATAATTAGTGCTACTAGCGTTTAATTTTACGTACGCAGTGTTGATGTCAACACACAATGTTGGATTTTACACTAACTTGTGAATAAAATTCACATAAGGTCTATCTGCAAGCTAGTAGTGCAATTTGAATGGGCCTTTAAACTTTTTGGGGTTCTATACACAAACACAAATAAAATACGGCCCTATAATTAAGACTTAGCTCTGCTTCTGTCGGCTGCCTGTACCTTATGAGCAATGATAGTTAAACAGTTGAAATTTTCTAAATGTGGTCGCTATAACAAAAAATACTGAAAACTAGAATAAAATTAATACATACAATAATATTCTCCCATACAACAAACATGATTAAAATTTTTTTGCTTGTAATATGTATAAATAATTTTACGAAACACTTCGTGCATGAGTCCGAATTGCACTGTTATAACCACTCACCTTCTTTCCAGGATCAAACGACATGAAGAAAATGAACGTAATAGAGTCCCTTCACTCGAAGAAACAGCAGATCTCCCTGGCCACACAGCTCGTCAAGATGATCCTCAAGATCGATGATGTGCGCTCCCCGGCTGACTCCATCGACTACTAAACTCTTTACTGTTATATCTATATTATATGATCTTTTTGTAATAAAACGCCTAACGTATTTGTGTGTGCATACAGATTTTGTACAGCAGGTCGACCTACCAGAATCTGCCAAATTTTACCAATCGAACATTAACCTTCGACTATTGTGATAAGGTTGAAAATGTATTGAAGAAATTTCAAATATTGAGGTAGGTTGATGTATTTTTAATGGACAAGAGAGTCCATGTTGGTATCAATATGTGAGGTTGTATGTTTGATCCTCTTTAGCGCAGAAACTACTGGATGGATTTTGATGGAACTTGGCAGTAATGTAGCTTATTATCAGAATAACATACAGGCTACTTTTTATCCAAGTAAAGGTAGTTCTATCGTGATGCGGGTGAAACCGCTGGCGGAAGCTAGACTTCTAAATCAGTATTGAATACAAATCTTTGTGCATACAAAAGTACTAGAAATAGATATTATTGAAAATGTGGAGTTTGTAAGTGTATTTGGTTGTTGCTTGGTAAACAAGGCCGAAGTTAGCTAATACTAACTTCACGTCAGCATGCGTGAGGCGTCAAATGACTAATTTCGGAACGGCAAAGTTAACTGAAAAGAACATACATTTCTGATCAAGCAACAACACAGGATTTGACATAAATACTGCTAAATTTACTCAATCAATCACAAATGTACATATTTCTTAATATGTAGTACATAATACCACATTGTTAGAATATAATTGTTTTATTATTTAACCTTATTACAACGCTAGACGGATTCGCTAGATATCCTGAAACCAGCTTTTATTATTCTGTCTCAAATATATATTTGAATTTATCAGTTTTATGTACAGACAACAGCAGGTCAACGTATACGAATGTGTCAAATTTTACCAATCAAATGTTAACCTACCTCCATTGTGATAAGGTTGAAAATCGAGTGCAGAAATTTGACAGATTGTGGTAACTTGATGTGCTGTCGTCTGTACACAACGCCAAAAAAACGTTTTGTCTATCATGGTACTTTGAATGCTAAAAGGAATGAAGAGTCCATATTTTTGGATATTTTATACTTACCAAAAGTATTGCAAGCCTACAAAAACTCAAATTTTTGGTAGAAATTTGTTTTTATTAGCTTTCAAAGTTGGTTTTGAATATTGTTAAATGCTTAGCACCACGCTAGGCCACTCTGGGACTTGGCAGTAACAAGAATATTATTTTAATTATAATATTAAGTCGATGCATTTCACTGTATGCGAGCGGTTATACCAAACGTGTGATGGATGCCTTATTGCACTAATAAAATAATAAGCTAATTTATTTATTGGACTTTCATTTATTATATTACTTCACAACTATGCACCTGTTTCCTCAACTTAGGTATTGCGAAGGTAGATTGCTCAAGGTTAGGTTTCGCGAAGGTAGGTTGCTCAAAGTTAGGTTTCGCGAAGGCTTGTTCCTCAAGGTTAGGTTTCGCGACATTAGGTTTCTCAAAGTTAGGTTTCCCAAAGGTAGGTTGCTCAAAGTTAGGTTTCGCGAAGGTACGTTGTGCAAAGTAAAGTTTCGTTAAGGTAGTTTGCTCCAGGTTAAGTTTCGCGAAGGTAGATTGCTCAAGGTTAGGTTTCGCGAAAGTAGGTTGCTCAAAGTTAGGTTTCGCGAAGGTAGGTTGCTCAAGGTTAGGTTTCGCGAAGGTAGGTTGCTCAAAGTTAGGTTTCGCGAAGGTAGGTTGCTCAAAGTTAGGTTTCGCGAAGGTAGGTTGCTCAAAGTTAGGTTTCGCGAAGGCTGGTTCCTCAGGGTTAGGTTTCGCGACATTAGGTTTCTCAAATTTAGGTTTCGCGCAGGTAGGTTTCGCGAAGGTAGATTGCTCAAGGTTAGGTTTCGCGAATGTAGGTTGCTCAAAGTTAGGTTTCGCGAAGGTACGTTGTGTAGTTTCGTTAAGGTAGGTTGCTCAAGGTTAGGTTTCGCGAAGGTAGATTGCTCAAGGTTAGGTTTCGCGAAAGTAGGTTGCTCAAAGTTAGGTATTTCGAAGGTAGGTTGCTCAAGGTTAGGTTTTGCGAAGGTACGCTGCTCAAAGTTAGGTTTCGCGAAGGCTGGTTGCGCAAAGTTAGGTTTCGCGAAGGTAGGTTGCTCGAAGGTAGGTATTGCGAAGGTAGATTGCTCAAGGTTAGGTTTCGCGAAGGTAGGTTGCTCAAAGTTAGGTTTCGCGAAGGTACGTTGCTCAAAGTTAGGTTTCGCGAAGGCTGGTTCCTCAGGGTTAGGTTTCGCGACATTAGGTTTCTCAAATTTAGGTTTCGCGAAGGTAGGTATTGCGAAGGTAGATTGCTCAAGGTTAGGTTTCGCGAAGGTAGGTTGCTCAAAGTTAGGTTTCGCGAAGGTAGGTTGCTCAAAGTTAGGTTTCGCGAAGGCTGGTTCCTCAGGGTTAGGTTTCGCGACATTAGGTTTCTCAAATTTAGGTTTCGCGAAGGTAGGTATTGCGAAGGTAGATTGCTCAAGGTTAGGTTTCGCGAAGGTAGGTTGCTCAAAGTTAGGTTTCGCGAAGGCTGGTTCCTCAGGGTTAGGTTTCGCGACATTAGGTTTCTCAAATTTAGGTTTCGCGAAGGTAGGTATTGCGAAGGTAGATTGCTCAAGGTTAGGTTTCGCGAAGGTAGGTTGCTCAAAGTTAGGTTTCGCGAAGGTACGTTGTGTAGTTTCGTTAAGGTAGGTTGCTCAAGGTTAGGTTTCGCGAAAATATTTCGCGCTCGCTTCGTTCGCGCATTCATATTTTTTTCCCTCGTTTCATAAACTATACATCAAAATTAAATTATAAATTTATACTTGGCCACTATTGTGTGACCCCCCCCCCCCCACACACACAAAAGCTGGATCCGCTCCTGGGGCCTCGCGAGCTTGATTTCGCCGACGTACATATTTGGTCTAACGCCGCCACTGCAAGGTAATCTCTGAAATTACTGACCCAATTTTGACGGAACTCACTGGCAAATAGCTAATGCAACAAGAAGTAACTAGGCCAATTTTTATCCGGGTACGGGAAGGAATTTCCTCTGGATTTGGACATCATTATAGGTGTCGCTCGCTACTTATGGTCGCGGCCAACGAGACACCGGCTGCTTGGGATATTAGGGACTAACAAAAAACTACGTGAACACTGTTTAGCATAGAATTAACCTCGATCACATTTATTTGAATCGGGAAGAAAAGCAACTTCATATTTAGTGCTGATTCCCAGTTTTGCAAGTTTACGTTCTCGATACGTAATTATAACTCGGCTATATTAAAGAGTCGTATGTTACATAATTAAAATTTGATATAAATATTTTCCCTTTCATTTTGCCGGTTGATAACGTTTACTATTTCACGAGTGAGCGCGTTTATTATACTACCAAAAGGCGATAAGTTTTATTAAATAAACAGTTCTAAAAATAAATCCTACATAATTAAATTCTATATTAATTTACGCATCGAAAAAGTTATCTTGCATAACTCGGAATGCACTCAGATTTAGATATCGAAATAGCGCTTTCTCACAAGCGTGTGAATTCCAAGCGACACAACACTGGCATTCAGAATCTATGAGAAAACCAGCGCTTCTGCTGTGCTTACTGAAGCGTTCCAAAAACCTAAAGCGTAAACACTAGGGCTTTCAATACCGGTATTCCGGGATCCCGTAATACCGTGATCACGGATATAATATGGTCCTTTTTCAATACCGGTATTGACGGCCCAATACCGTGATATACCGGTATTACAAATATTAGATGTGAATTTATTTCTTTAAAATAATATTGTCCAAATGTAGACCCTTGCGTTCGCTACACTCATTTAATCGAACAGTAAAATTACTCAGGACTGCAGGTGGACTCAGTGATGACCGCCACTTCGTGATGGATATTTATTTACTTGGCCTTTGAGGTGAAAATTAGCTTAATCCGAAAACAAGATGTTGGCAAACGTTAAAAACGCTCAAATGCCTGATTTACAAAGTCAAACTTCTTGGGTCTTTAATTCTTGCACCAATAAAATTTTGTAGGGCTGCAGCTTTCGGTATTTAAGCAAAATATGGTGGAATGGCGAACTATACAAGCACCTGCGTTCTTCCAAATTCAAAGGTTTGGGTCATGATAAATAGACTAGTTAACACTCTCCACGTTTTCTACCATTGTCGATGCCCATAGTGGCTCGGATTTTGGTTTTTCTACCGTTGTACCGGTCTCTTCAAACTTTTATTTTGTAATAAGAGGAATGCTTGGCAGCTTGGCACATCATTTAAGTGGCCAAAATCTGGAATGCTGCACAATCTTCCTCGCGCTGCAGTCACCGAATTACCCTGCGCTCCCCGGATACGCTACGTTAACGCAGTAAGCTAAATACATATAAACTTTCTTTTGAGACACCCTTTATGTACTTCGGGTATTTATAAGTTCATGCGGTCCATGGCCTTTTACGGGGCCCCGGTGTGGGCACGTTCACTGCCATAGCCATCCAGTAATCCGGGGGTTAGGGAGTTATGCTAGAGAAGGAGGCAGCGGAGCGGCTGCGAGTTCCATCCCGGCCCTCGCGGTGGACCTGGTACACACTCTGGGGTGTCGAGAGACTACTCCCGGCCACAGTAGGCGTGGGTCTGTGGGTGGTGAGCTACGGGTGGCTCATCGTCCTTTCGTCTCCTAGGATACGACAGGCCCGTTGTCGGCGGTGTGCGTTGTTCCACGCGCTCCTCAGAGAGTGGGCCCACTAGGGCCAGAGCCTGTCGGGGCTGCGGGTTGTTCGAAAGAGTTACCGCGGCCCTGGCACACAAAAGGCTCTCGAAGGAACACGGTGGATTTTAGTCAGTAAAAGTCTAACACTCCCTCACAGCGGGAGAGGTCATTCTGATGATTTCACTTCGATAAAAAAGGTCTTTTAAGAAATAAGGACGGTTAAGACCGATTTGAAACTAGAAAACGTATTTTAATGGTTTTATTAATGTCCTTATTGAACTTGCACTCAATACCGGTATTAATACCGTGATCACGGTATTGACTTCAAATACCGGTATTAATACCGGTATTAAAAATATCCGGTATTTGAAAGCCCTAGTAAACACACGTTCATATTCAATTTTATTTATATCACAACAAAATAAAACAACAGTATAGTATTACGATAATTTTATTGTATTGTATTGAAGTAAATAAGCCTATATACATTCCCGTACCGTACAAAACAATGCGAGTCGACACTGCGACCTTTGGGTTCAATTTGTGAGTGCGAGCGAGACGCTTCCGTCTCACTCCCGCGTGTTACCGGAGACTTAAAGCTAGGAACAGTTTAATATACTCTTGACTAAAACTCAGAAACTACATCGTCAGCTCCTGTAAAGAGAAAAATAAATTAATTAGAAAAGTTTTAATTCGAGGAAAAATCAGACACGATAGGTTGATGGGTAATGATGACAAATCTTGGAATCTTTACTATTATTATAAATGCGTAACTGTCAGTCCCGCTTTCACGCCGCTGAACCGAATTGAGTGGAATTTTGTACACAGATAATCTTGATTGCGGGAATTGGTTCTCCCAGGGCGATAAACCGCGGGGAACAACTGGTTCTGTTCATGCCAAACTAAACGGCGACTCATGATTGAAACCATGTTTGGTTATCAGTGGGCGGCCGAGGTATGTGAGTATGACCACATGTAAGACTAATTCTCTAAAGTTATGCAAACCGCCATTAAGTTTGGCGAGAACTATACTCGAATATGTTATAAATAAGTTCATCAATGAAATAAATTTAATTCCTTGACTCCTGAACATAAACATTTACTATGAATTTTTACATTCAATTTTCAAAGCAGTTGTGTTACGAAAAACGGTTTATATTGTCGATGAAAATAAGTCTAAATGAAATTTACTTTTGCAGTCATAAATTTTGTAAACTAAAAATGTTCTCATAGTAAAACTGTCTAAAAAAATAATATTTTTCAGTGCTACATACCATAATAGCGTTGACAATATCAGACTGGTTGTTCCTGAGCGCTCTGACTGCTCTCGCTCTCGACACGTTGGCCTGTGACATCACTATTTCCACGTCCTTCTCGTCCACTCCCGTCTCGTCTACACCTTCTTCATCTTCTTCTTCAGCTATGGGTGCTACGGTCTGTGGAGAAGAATATAATAATATGTAGTTAGTATATTATTAATATACATTACATATTTATGTACTAAACTTAGTAGAGATTGTGTTATGGAAACTTAGGGCACATTTTGCAGGGTCTAGACAAAGTGCTGGATAGCTAACATACAGATAAAGCTATTCAATTTTTTTTAGTTTTGAATTCTTTTCTATGGTATTATCTATCAGTTAACTATCCAGAACTTTATTAAAAGGTAAAAGTGCCCCTTAGAAACTTTTTTTTTCTAAATTCTCAATTGTAGATTGATGAGAAAGTTCTTGTTTTATTGTATGTTCAATAAACTACAGTTCAGAAGAAAGCTTGTATTGTTCTATGATATTTGTAGAAGACACTTCAGGTATCGCCAAGGTTATTTCATTGTGGGTCAACAGAATAATTAAGATTAGTCATCATCAGTGTCTTACATTTTAGCAAAAAATAAGTAAAATATCTTTTGATATTTTATAGCAACTGACTATCCTGCTTCTAAAGCTTTCCTTGCATGGATTCACATTTCAAACAACCAATTAACAGATCATTTACCTATAAATTCTTTACTAGGCCAGGTTGCTCAATTTAACTTACTATACTAACTATAAGCTAGCCTAACGGCCGTTCCCAATAACCTATCTAACTCTGGATTTGCTTACCAGAGATAGGAATTT
Source organism: Heliothis virescens (assembly GCA_002382865.2). Classification (NCBI taxonomy): domain Eukaryota; kingdom Metazoa; phylum Arthropoda; class Insecta; order Lepidoptera; family Noctuidae; genus Heliothis; species Heliothis virescens. The sequence continues at coordinate 79,480 of NWSH02000536.1, forward strand.
GACATTACTTGTATGGGCCTAATGTCAAAATTCTATCTCTAGTAAGCAAATCCAGAGATAAACAGAATATTGATTTCCGCAGTTAATCGGCCGTGAAATGGTCGCTCATTGGTAACACCGCGCGCTGTCATGTCGAAAATTTGACCCATGGGCGGACATTACATGGCCGGTTAAGTTATAGTTAAAGTTAAATCCAGCAACTGAGCCTAAGCTACATAAAACAATATCTTAAAGATTATATAACATACCGTGCCAGCGGCAGCAGCATCATTGCCAGCGGCAGCACTCTCGGGAGCCTTGAACCTCTCAGCGGCAGCCATCGTGGCCTGCTGTGACAGATCCTCGATCTTGGCCTCTCCGAACACGATGTACGTGTCCGAGTGGGGGTTCTTGTAGACATCCGGGGAGTTGATCACGAATAAAATGTTCTTGGACTTCCTGATTGTCACTCTGTTTACGCCTTGCACCTGAAAATGTTAGAAGAAAATATTTGGTCATATGTATGAGTTTATGAATGTACATTCTATATTCATGGTATTTAATATGACACTATGCCTAATATGAATTAATAAACGAAATCTATACCAATATCATTAGTAGAAGAGTTTATTTGAACACACTAATATAAGATACCTACTACTGGACTGATTTGAAAAATTCTTTCAGTGTTAAATAGCCCATTTTAGCCTTTTCATCATTCAAAAGGTTAAAACGTAAAGCTCCATTGAAATATAAAGGGCCCACGGCAATGGAGTGGATGACCACTCCATATGTCCACCTGACCATATTATGCTGAATGCAAGATACGGATTGCAGAATAACAAAAATAGCCCATTTATCAAGGAAGGCTATAGGCTAGTTTTGATCCCACGGCACGCGGATGAAACCACTGGTAGAGGCTAACAAAAAATGTAAAAAATAAATAATTTTTTGCTTTATAAATATCAAACATACTATCTTAGTTGTGGTCAAACACTATTCCTGTTAGTGGTCACGAGAAATACCTATAATTTAATTTAGTAGTTGACACAAATTCTTGCTAACCTGTCATCACCACAAAAAAAAAGAATTAAAATAGGTTTGCTAACAAAATTATTGAGGTCATGCTAAGTGCATATATTTTCTGTACATTTATTCTACTATCCAGTTAAGAAGCCCTCCTTTGGTGACTTTTCGAGATAAATTTCATTATTTTGATTAAGAATGAAGAATCAAGGTTGGTGGAATAAGAATTCCCTACTACTATGAGATAAATTTCATTATATTAAGTCTCAATTACTATAGAAGCTAGTATGATGTTTGCATAAGCCACTTCAGACACAGCCAAGGCAGATTTCATGATTAATCAATTATATCAAAATTGAATCATCATTAGTGACTTGCAAACATTTGCTATGAGTAATAAAAGTGAAGCCACCGGCGGAGGCGAGTGATAGTTATAAGTAGAATAACTTACAGGCTTAAGACCAAGTTTGCTCATGATCTTGCGCGCTTTCTTCTCTCCACGCGACTGTTTCGCCTTGGAGACGATGTCGATGCCAGCAATGGGGTTGGAGATGCCTCCAGTGCCTGGGGCTCCTGTAGAAATTAAATAAATACCATTAGCTTTGTATGTACAAAAGCCTTTGTTAAAACAAGGCTGGATATCAGCTCTTAAATGTTTTACTGTTACATCATATTTAATGCTTGTGCACTATAATATGTCCTGCGCAGCTGGCTGATCTCCTTATATGAGAACAGCCGCCGTGGCCGACAATCGGCTAAGACGCCATTATTTTTTTAACTTTAATGCAAAAAGAGGGGTGTTATAAGTTTAAATGCCTTGTGGCTCTGTAGCTCTTATACAATGAACCAACTTGGATGCAGTTTTGGTAAATGAAAGCAAGTGTAAGAGTGATGATCCTTTGACATATTTCATCAATATTGTAACAGTCAAAATTATACATTAGCAGTACATAGTTTTTGGATTAATAGTTAAAAGAATGAAAAGATAAAAAAATTTATTACCCTTTTTGGACAAAAGCAATTTTATATATGAACAGTATTGGGCATCAGATCTTTGATAAAAATAAATGAACATACCAGCATCTTCCAATTCTGGGATGGTGTCATCAGAGTCGCTGTCAGACGACGCGGTCTCTTCCTTACGCTTCTCCGTCATGGAGGCGGTGGCTTTGTCCAGTTCAGTCAGTTCCGGCATTGTGGATTCCTTGCACACTCTTATCTTCGGTTGCTAGGAGAAATTCCTGTTGATTCATGAGGATTTGTTATTGTAATGACAGATGTAAATAATAGCTTATTTTTTGTTTGGAAAATAATCTTAATACTAAATAGGTAAATATGAGCTATAGTGCATATTTCTTATTTATTGTATTATTTGGCTAACTTAGCATATTTGATTGCCCTAAGATGACCCACTGATTGATTTTATCATTATTTATTATCTTGAAATACAGGTAGGTACACAAAACAAAAGTTTCATAAAAATACTCATTTTAAATTGCATCGAGGTATTGATAAAATAGGTTAGTCATGGTTTCTATAGATGTTAAGGTCTGAAGTTTCAGTTAATCAATATTTTATTAAACTTGAACACAAACTAGCCTGATTTCAAACAACAAAGAAACATTTTGGACTCTTGAAACTAATCTATACATACTTGTAGAGTTAAATAGAGTTATATAAACTAAGTAAGTACGTCTAAAGGTCCCGAGTGCGCAAATGCATACAATTATTATTATATCTACAAGACCTAAACATAAAACGTGCTGTGTCACTTCTCTAGAAATTAAAGGTTATAAACATCCCCTAGTACTTAGTTGATTACGATATTTTTTTAAATAAAGATTTAAAAGCGTAGTTCCATGCAAGTGCCGACTTCTAACCAAGCAAATGGTTGATACATGATCGTGGTATCAAATTTCAGTAAATACTTAGCACCATACCCCAATTTGAAGTTCATACACTTTAAATCAAATTCAATGTTGGTAAAATGCCGTTTTATCATCGTATAACACAGGATAATACAATTATTTCAACACTTGTGCGAAAATAATATGGGCGCGGGTTTTGCTTTTACACTGGACATAAATATTGAAATATTTACGTAAATATGTCGCTAATCTACCGCAAAACACTACAGCAATTTAGTAATACACTTAAACACTAAGATTTCTTTAGAAACTTTGGATTTATTACCTTTAATTAGGAATTTTCGGTCTAAAAAGGAATCAGCGGGGACTCGCTTCAATTTGACAAGAGCGCGGAATTGTTGCCAACGGATAAAATATACGACTTATAAAAACATTTTTGTTTGTGTATCCGATCGCATTTTCACGAATTATTTCTTGCTGGCAATTCTACGTATAATGTCATTGAATGATAGAGATTCCAATATGCAGGATTTTTTTCACTTTTCGATATCGATAGAAACAAAAAAAAAATATACGGTTATTTTTCAAAATCATATTATATGGAGGAAGGAAATAATTATTTGATTCTATGTATTTCACAAAATTCTTCGCCAACTATCTAAAAAAAACTCAAGCAAACCAATTCATACTTTTAAGCGCTGATTTAAACTGACTATATAACCATAGTAGGACTAGAACAGTCTTAGAACTGATTTGTTAAACCCAATGGGAATAATAAGAACTTACACAGAATATTGAACAGGGTTCGATATCGATAACTGATCCATCATGTAACGGCACAACTCTTGTCTAGATAAAACAAATGTCAATATTGTGAATTGACAACTAACTAGCTAGGCGGCTCGTTCGTTTTCGTTTCTCGTTTCATTTCATTTCGTTCGAATAGAAGGCGGTGCTATTCATCGTGTTTGTCCTTCACAGATTTTGTTACCTTTCATCGCTTTATCTTCAAAAATACTTTGGTTTTATATACGTCACGAAGCAGCGATTACAATTAATATTCATTGAGAGTGATTGTGTTAAAAACATGTCGTTTAACGTGCTGTGATTC
>NWSH02000537.1:6623-29641 GCA_002382865.2 Heliothis virescens
ACCGCACCCAAGAACCTGCGCACACAGCCTGCACTTTCACTGCTGGTCAACACGACTTCCTCATGTTCGAAGACAATCAACCGATCAGTAAATGAACTCTGTGCCCTGTAAAAATTTCAGCTTTAATAGGTTCACGGGTTTTTGGCCTGCGTTGATGAGTCATTGAATGAGTCAGGACTTTTATTTTTATATGTATAGATATGTTATGGACTAGGTGATTATGCGGGCATTATTCATAATGTGCGAGCATTATGAATAATGTTTAGCTCTATTGGGCTAAGTGATTAATTACTATCTAAACTTCAGTATTTATCACATTGCACGGTCATTATTATATTGCTACAAGACATTTGGGCAGTTTGATAATAAGCCAAATTTGACGCGGTGCAGGGAGGGAAGAACGCGTGACACGGTTTGACCAATCAGAGACCGCTATTCAGCATGCGGCTCGTGCGGCGGGCGCTATTGTTTGTGTTTAGTTTTGCATTGTAAGCGAATACGGACGAACGCGGATAGGTTTTAATTTCGTAACTCATTGTCCAAAAAATATATATCCTAGAACATTAGCTGAAAGTTAGGTTTTAATGACAGAAACGAATTGCTGTAAATCCGACTGCACGCAGTCTTGTCTGCCCTACCCCTAGAGTGTAATTCAAAATCGCGTAGGCGCGGAGAGGCGAGGCGGGCCGCGAGTTGAGGAGCAGGTGGTTGTAACACTCGCCACCGCGGCTGAGGCTGCAGCAAGCCGAAGCTGCGGTGGTGAGCGTTAAACCTATCTGCGACGATAAACTCGCGTGGGACCGCCGGAGCCGTGACAGAAATCATGCTTGCTGCAAAAAACTGAAACTTCAACAATGACGTTCCAAGCTTTACAAAATCTGACTGATTACTTAAATTGTTAAACATTTGGTTTATTTTAAGTAACAATAAAAATGAAAAATTACTGATCAAATTTGTTTGTATTACTCTGCCCAAAGGGCGATGTACAATATGTAGAATGCCCGGTCAATTAGATTATTTGAATGATTATTATTAAATTGCTCTCTCAGATTGGGCATTTTTCATAATGACCGGGCATTATGTATAATGCAAAATTTTTCATTTGGTCCATAACAGATACATTTGTGAATGTTTCATAAAACCCATGGAGATATTGTGGCGTAATCTTACAGAAATAGCTACTTTTTTCTTTCCCAGCCTGAACTGTCCCACAACCGGGCAGAAGCCTCCCCATCTTGTCTTATTATACGAACTACGAACAATACATATAATCCTGAATGATAGAGTAACTCTATCTGTAACAACTGATTTTAATTAACGTTTCGTTTATTTACATTTGGTACATTGGTTTGGTTTGGGTGGTGTTGCGACAATCGATACTTTTTATCTAGATGCGGGAACTAGTTCTCTCAGTATGCGGTTGGAACAATGGAACATCCGACCTGACCGGTTTCTTTCACTTCTCTCTAAAAAGCGTAAAAAGTCGTCAAAGTGCGAGTCGAACTCGCGCACGTAGGTTCCGTACAAAATCACGTTTGTTGTATGAGAGCCCCCTAAAATTCTTATTTTATTTTTAGCAAGTCTTTCTTGATAAAGCGGCAACAAAAATTCAGCATCTGAAAACATTTCATCCCTCTAGCTATTATTTTAACACTGAAAGAATTTTTCAAATCGGACTCGAGTTAAGCGCGTTCAAACAAACAAACAAACTCTTCAGCCTTATAATATTAGTATAGATTTTATTTGTCAGGGTGGTCTTCCTGTACACTGTACAGTGCACAGTGCTTGCGTAGCCACACTTGGCTATATCCCATGTTTTCAGATAAACAACTTCCACTATTAAATTCCGGTTGCGTGAGTAAATTGATGAAATGTGATGACGAGGTGTTGCGAATATTCGCGGGATCGGAGTGTTGGCAGCGACAGCTTCCGCGGCGGTGGGCGGCGCGTGCGGCGCGTGCCGCTATATGCGGCGTGCTGCCGCGCGGGGCGAGCTCCCCGGCGGGGGGCGGAGGGAGTGCTCGCGTGTCGTTGACCGGCATTTTTCACATCGCTCACAATCAGTGTCAGGTGGACGTATTTAGCCGCGCGGTGTGACGTCACACGGACCCGCGGGCCAGCCCTCGCCAGCTCTCGCCCACAATCCTCACATATCGTGTAATCTTCTAATGCAGCTATACTCAAAGTGTGTTCCGCGGAACCCTGGGGTTCCGTGATGCCTCTGTCGGGGTTCCGCAAGAATTTAGAAAAAAAAACAAAACACATCTCTCTGGTCGCTCCGCGGCTGCGCGGACTCCGCGGCCGAAAATTATGGATGAAGCGGTAAAAATAATTAATTTTATCAAATCGCGACCACTACAATCCCGATTGTTCTCATTATTGTGTGACGATTATGGCAGCAAACATAAAACACTGCTGCTTCATACAGAAGTGCGATGGCCGTCTCGGGGTAAAACTTTAACAAGGCTATTTGAACTTAGAGCCGAGTTACAAATGTTTCTTTCAGCAGATACTTCTTTTAATTTGAAGGACCGTTTGTATGACAAAACTTGGTTGTTCCGATTGTCTTTTATGGCGGATATCTTTCAAAAACTTAACGAATGAATTTATCGTTGCAAGGTAAACAGACAACACTGTTTCAGGCCTATAATAAAATAACTGCTTTTAAAAGAAAATTAGATTTTTGGATCATTTGCATTGGTAAAAAAGAAATAGAAAGCTTTACGTTACTCGGTGAGTTTGTTAGCGAAAACGACTCAGAAATGTTTGAAGATGATGTGTTTGAAGAATTGGTCCAATATCTCAGGTCGATGCGCGCATCTTTTGAAAAGTATTTTCCCGAAGAACACAATACAACAATTAAAGTGAATTCATGGATTCATAATCCTTTTTTACCCAACTTGGAAAAGCCTGAAAATATGTCAAACGAGATATATGAATCTCTTTTACTGACTGGACGCCGAAGCTGATATGAGACTCGCAACTTTCTTCCATCAAACCTGATATCAACCAATTGATGAAAAATATAAAACACTAGTTAGATTTTTCTTTTTTAATGTTTTCTATTATTGTCCTTGACAAATGGTTAGTAACTGTTACATTGTACTTTTATTATGCTGATTAATAAAAAATACACTTATAAAAGCAATTGTTTTATTGTAGGGTTCCATCAAGTATTTTGCTTCCCAAAAGGGTTCCGTCATTTAAAAAGTTTGAGAACCACTGTTCTAATGTGTTTCACATTTCACACTCGTCGTCGATTCATTCCGATGATATTTCTGGATCGCCACGGAATGTTTACGATACTCTCGGGCTTTGGCTTTATTTCATTTGAGATTGGAGTGAGTAATCAGTCATTTTATGAGTTCAGTATTACTCTGACGTCATTTCTCGTGTAGCTGGCTTCAGCGCCACATCTGTTGCTGGCCGTGACGATACGCTTCCGAGAACTGAACCGAGCCCATGTACACACTGATGTGCGACTGCTGCCCAGTAGCAGAGAATAAAGCAACGGCTAAACTAAATAAAACAGGTCCATTCATAAACATACCTATTTTATTGACTAACTAATGCATCAGGCAAGTATAGCTGAAAGGTTACAGGTAGAGTTCCACCGAAGCGGATTATTTCTAAAGAATTTTGCCAGAAAAAGTCTAATTTATTTGTCTGAAGGCTTAAATTCACAATCGCGATTTCTGTACAAGATAGGTACCTACATATATTCTGTATAAGATGTAGAACGACTAACCATAACACATTGCTGTTGAGCAGAAATTGCTGTTGAGCGTGAATCGTAATAGTAGTGCCATGGAGGCGTCCGTCAGCGACAGTAGCTGTACCTACGTAGTGAGTGTGGTACTGACCGACTTGTCGCGCAGGCGCAGCACGCGGCACTCCAGCGTGGCGGCGTGCCCCTCCGGCGCCAGCACGCTGGTGCGCTGCAGCGCCGCGAACGCAGGCCCCCCCGCGCCGCCCGCGCCGCCCGGCTCCACCACCGACACCACCTCGCCGCCGGCGCACCATGGCGCGCGCCCTGCACGTACATTACAGACGTTACAGTTCAGCATCTACAAACGTGCCTGCCGTAATTTGCCTTTCGGACAAACAAACGAAAAGGCTGTGTGTATTAATGTGGTTGGTACATTTTCGTGTTAGGTTAAAACTGAAATACGAAAAGGCCCTACATAAGTACATACCTACCTACCAGTAATTACTAATGTAAATACCTTCGCACTCTGTGAAATTATTATGTTAGAATGTGAGCGACATAAGCAACAGGACGAGGAGCGCAAGGCCGAGCAGCAAGCAGCGTGAATGGCACGCGTGACGTCACGCGGCGTACTCCTGCGCGTCCGGCCCTGACTCACTGCAGCCATTCGTCATCAACAATGTAAACTATGCAACTCGTGGAATTACTGAAATACATGAACACATGTGAGCGACACCGGCATGTCGCCCCCTCACCAACATTGAACTAATTATTATTAAGTATCATCTCAATCCCTACCTAGGTAGGTACCGAGGTTTCCGGCGACTGGGACCGCAGTAAACTAGGACCACGGTCCCAGTCACAGGATACGGAAAAATTAAATAATTTTCTTTCGGCGACTGGGATACAAGCTGTTGATTTGCATCCTGGTCAAATTCAAGGACATAGTTATGCTAATGATTCTCGACCCAAAGCAACAATAAAATTAGTATTTTTTTATTTTATTTACCGAAGTCCGTCAGTGTATAACTGTATTACTAGTCGTATTTGAATGTGTTAGTAGCCTTATTAAGTTATGTCTCGGCTCCATAACATACTCGCCTACGACTCGCGTGGATTCCACCTCAGTCGCAATGAAAAACTTCCTGTAAGTACCTACTTGTAAATCAAAATGTAAAAAAAAACACCAGGTTGCACTCCGGGAGTGCAGGCAGAAGTGAAAACATGAATATTAACTTTATGCGTTTTTAATATTTTTTTGAGATTGTGGAATGAAGAAAGAGCACAACTACTTTTTACTGTCATCATTTGCTCTCGATATGGAAAGTTTCTCAAAAAAAACTTTTGTCTCTATGACTGTACTGGAAGGTATACCCCAACACGATTAAATATAATCAAAATTTAAGCACGACTCCATCTATGATTTTGAAGAATAAAAACTATACTCGTACTTTCATACTTGACTAACTACTTGACTTTGAAAAATTATAGATGGCGCAACACATTTTTTCTCACATGTCTTTCCTCGATTTTGAGGGTTCTGGTTGAGCTAAAATTATTCAAATATATATTTTGAGTTTATTGCTGTGGCCTGGATGCTAACCTAAAGATACTCCGGCACCATTTCATTTTATAAAAATAAAAACCCAAACTCCATCTATGATTTTAAATGATAATTACTAAGCCTGACACTATTGTCAAATTTCACATGTTTGAAACGTCATAAAATATCTTACCGACCTGTACTTACGGAATTTCTATAGAATTTCGGGTTTCACGATTTCGGGTATCACGATTTTAGGTTTCACGATTTCGGGTTTCAAATTTCGGTCACGTGATACCTGTCGCGAGTTTATATATTTTTCCCCATACAAAAAGTGCTCAACGCCGCTAAAGAAGTTTTCACTTCAAAAATTAACGAGGTTATTTAATTATTATTTTCATGTATTTTGAGTCAGTTCGCTTAAACAGGACCCACCAAAAACATAAATGTAAAAAAAGGAAAGCCAAGTTCAATATAAGACCTACGCCTGGTTGTGGGCTTCACCGCAAAAAGAAAGGAGATCTAAATGAGTCCCAAGTTCTGTACAAAATCCAATTATATGTATTTATAGGTACAAGATATGACTTTATTATTTATTATTTTATGACACAACAGGAATTTCAAATTTTTATGTGGCCAGTACTCTACATCGATTTTTTTTCGATTCAGTAACTTTCACATTCCGTTTCGTGTATCTGACATTTTCGACATTCTTGAAACTCATATTTTTTTAACGTAGATTATTTAATTTATTAACAATTAATATTTATTTAGTTCATTTAAAACATGAAAAAATATAGTTTACTGGGTAACTAACAAACAGACAATATTTTAAACTAACTTTATTTTATTGGTTTATTTGTTATACTCTAAAGCAGTATGCGTGTAATGGAGAAAAATTAANGTATCTGTCATTTTCGACATTCTTGAAACTCATATTTTTTTAACGTAGATTATTTAATTTATTAACAATTAATATTTATTTAGTTCATTTAAAACATGAAAAAATATAGTTTACTGGGTAACTAACAAACAGACAATATTTTAAACTAACTTTATTTTATTGGTTTATTTGTTATACTCTAAAGCAGTATGCGTGTAATGGAGAAAAATTAACTGTCAGGGAACTCATCATAACGCGAAAATGGTATAAATAAAGTAATGCTGTCAGTTTTTATGTCGTATGCCAACCAGTTTTTGAAAAATAAGTTTTATTAATATGAAACCGTTTTTTGACTGACCAAAAAGTTACACTTGTAGTTACAGTTTTAGTTATCTGTTGTCGATAAATAAAGCTTTATTATTAACAAACAAACAAACAAACAAACAAACAAAGTTTTCCTCTTTATAATATTAGTATAGATAAAAATAAGATATCTAACTACTATAGATTTTAAAATAAACGAAACTCTCATGAGAAGTTTTCGTTTTGCCCTTATGCTTCTCTAGTTCCCCACGAATTTTGGTGATGATTTAGGTACTACTTTTGTCTGTTATATGTTAGTATATCTGGTGGCAAGTTAAACATAAGCCCATGTTAATGAAGTAAACAACATTTGGATTTCCTCGGAATGCAACTGGCGGAAGTGTAATGCACGCGGGGAGTACGTGCGCGCTCGTAAACCCGCATCTGCTGGCGTTGTTACTTGCGCAGTGTCACGCCCCGCTGCCGGCGCTCGCGCACGCACCGAAAACAACCCTCACTACCAATCTTCCGCAGTTTCTATAAGTACGAATTCTTCTCCCCACTCACCACGGCTTGATGAAAGTGTCGAACAAAAGAAACTCACTCCTGTTCCACTTTTAAATAGAGGTGTAAACTATATTTTTGTAAACTAGCCTCATGATTTTGCTCCCGATAAAAAATCGCCTGCAACCTTACTCGACGTGGACTACTTTACACTGGAATAATAGGTATTTCAAATCGGACCATCAGCGAGGTAGGTACCAAGCTGAGTATGTTTAGCCAAACATTAACAGGTAGGGGAAAGTGGTCACCCTTCGTACGCGGGGCACATTCATACAGTCAGTTTATCAGAAATACTAAACGGCGCACAAACACGCCTTTGCCTGTGTGCATAGACATATCGGCTGCCAAGTTGCTAGCGGATTGATACGCCAGTCGTACTACGGTGCATGAGCTGACAAGATGTAACTTATTTTCGCGGTCGGTGAGTAGAATTTTTACGTAAACTTCGTTCGTTATTGTAAGTAGCATTGTTATGTTTTTGATAAAATGGTGATGCTTAATTAATGTTAACATTGTTTATTTTGAGCTTTAATTGTTATATTTATAAAAGTAAATTGGATTTTGTATAAAGCTTTATTTTAATTTTGTGCAAAGGCATGGGGTGCATTCGGACACCCAGACAGGGGGCACATTCGTACGCGTACGAATGCTCCCCTTTAGATTTTATCAACTAACAGTATATTAAAATTCAATTTTTATGAAAATAAAATAAGTATATAGTATTATCTTTAAGATTATCGTGTCTTTTAAAGTATTCCTGTTCTAACAAAATGAAATATTTTTATTGCAGAATCATGGTGCAGAAATATAAAAAACCGGCTAAATGCGAGTTTGACTCGCGCCACGAAGGGTTCCGTACCATTATCTATGGGAAATGAACGTAGCTTTACCTATAACTAGACTAGCCAAAATACAATCATTTTTCGGAAACAAAAATAACTTTGTTTTTCATACAAATATATAAAAAACAAAGTTATAATTTGCGATTTCACACATTTATTGCATGAGGACCCCCTTAATATATATATATATTTTAAAATTTTTAGTATTTGTTGTTATAGCGGCAGCGGAAATACATCATTTGTGAAAATTTCAGCTTTCTAGCTATCATGGTTTATGAGATACAGCCTGGAGACAGACAAACAGACAGCGGAGGCTTAGTATTAGGGTCTCATTTTACCCTGTGGGAACGGAACCCAAAAAAAGGGAACGCGTACTCAAGAAGTGGATGAAGAGTTAATCAAATTGGCAATTATAAAACATACACACACACACACACTGTGTACTCGTCATATCAGCGATGTCGCCATGATTCTCCCTGATCCTCAACCACGAACGGGCTGTACATCCAGAATGTCTAGAATTCTGACTTTTACAGTGAATTCAAATAATCATAATGTGGTAGTACGCAGTTCAAGTTTAAATTGTCAAAGACTGTATAACGGTGTTATGTACAATGGTTGTAAACATAGTCATTTTGACTTAATGTAAAGCTTACAATCTATACTAATATTATAATGCTGAAGAGTTTGTTTGTTTGAATGCGCTAATCTCAGGAATTACTGGTCCGATTTGAAAAATTACTTCAGTGTTAGATAGCCCATTTATTGAGGAATGCTATAGGCTACTTTTTATCCGGGTGCGCCGAGTAGTTCCCATGGGACGCGGGTGTAACCGCTGGCAGAAGCTGGTTATTAATAAGTAAACTACCTAAGGATGTACGTTTTTATTAACACGCTTTTTTTGTTATTTTTCTAAAGAAAGATTTATCGACTATGAGTCAAGTCACAAGTTATTAAGTTAGTCTTTGATGAATTAAAGTTTTTTTAATAAATTATAAAAAATTAACACCTTTAATTGGCTTTTTAATTTCCTGTATGAATCTACCCCGTACCGTACGAAGGTGCCCCACCTACTGTACGTACGTACCCCATACGTGGGGTACGTTCGTACAAATTACCTTATCACACATAAATGGCTATAACCCTTTAACCTTATGACATATAACTTTAGAACTTTTTTATAACAAACTACAATATATTTGCTATACTTAGGTACATTAGCTAGATAAATTCGACAATTAATCATGACGTAAAAAAAAAATATCTAAAAACTGTACGAAGGGTGACCACTTTCCCCTAAGGTCGTGTAGATTCAAAAGCATCGATGAGCACCAATACCGAGTTTCTAGCACAGATTATACTACTATAGGTTTGCACCTACATACATAGCTACATCGTAACAATTCATTCTTACTTTTAATCTCGTACGACAAACATAAGTGGCGTGAAATAGAAGCAATTAACCGCATTGTGACATTGCCGGTTTCGTTTGTAGAGCAACCGCCCAAAATAACGGCGAGAGCACACATCATGTGGCGGGAGCGACCGGCGCCTGCGCACTCACGTCACATTGACCTAACCACCATTACGAAACACTATCGCGCTCCTTCTCTAACATAATCCTTTAGAATTAGCACTTCATTATAACGCCTGAAACCCGGTACTAAGTAAGGTAGATATCCTTCGATGATGGTTTGTGAGCACTTTCGCAGTCTTGCAGGAGAGATCTCTGATGGCAGTTTGGACCTTTGGCTAAGGTTACCAGTCTATCAAAAGTGGAGAGAAAAGGCCTGATTTCCATTAAAAATCCTGAGATTCTTTACAACTTGAGTTTTTGCACGCAACTATAATTTTTTTTTTTTGGAAAAGTTATAATACCTATTACCGTTTTTATAGGTACCTACACGGTGGATCTCGCTCACGTGCTGCAGGTCGCACTTATGGGTATCTTCACAAAACAAGTATGAAAAAGCTGATCAAAAGAGATGTTTCAAATAAGTAAAACCTGTGTTTTACTGGACATTCAATAAATTCTGAGATCTCAGGACAAATCCTAACATATGGAACAGTAATTTAGGCTCACGAGTTCGATGGCATACAGCATTGTTTGCACGCGAACACGTGTATCCATCCTGAGTGCGGCAGCTGGGTGCTGCTGGTGCGCAGACAATAGTGCCGCAGGGCACTGAACAATGCGGCTCGATGGTGTACGCATGCGGGCACCGCCTCCCGCCGCGGTGCCCCGCATCTACACTACGTCTCACACAACTAGGGGTAACCTACTCCAATAGCTCATAACTATGGGGCTTCATTTATTATGAATGATGTTGCTGATGCACCGCTACACGTTTAAATAGCTAGGTAAGTACTCTGTGTATTCGTAAATAGGTACAGTTATATGGCAGAAGTCCGCCTCGACCTACAAACGATTGGCACACGAAATTAATATTGTTTCTTTGGGTAATATGCAATAGCTCCGCGAAGATGAAAGCGGCACTAGCTAGTTAAAATGTTTACAAGAGGCGCGTGCGGGGGCGGCGGCTTCGGGCGCCACCGCGCCGCAGCTCTACGTTAGTGACATTACGTAAAGTATCTATGTATAATGTTACGGTAAATATAAGCAATCGGCAATTATCTATAATTACCGGTAATTATAGTATATAACCAACGAACATGGTAAATGTAGTTAATTATTCACAATTACCGGTAATTATATAAAACTCCCGCCCGACCGTGGTAAATGTTGAGAGAATACTCTCGTTAAGGATTGAAATCTAGGTGGTTTTTATAGTAAGACCCAATATGTCCTAAATCCGTTTGTCATAAATATAACATTCAATAATAGACGTAAGACATAAAACCGTTTTCAATAAAAGTCCTAAATTTAAGTTGATTCTGAACTTGTAATTTTTTGCAGCAGGATGTTTTCTGTCACGGCTCCGGCGCTGCGGGGCTCCGGCGGTCCCACGCGAGTTTATCGTCGCAGATAGGTCTAACGCTCACCACCGCATCTTCGGCTTGCTGGCCGGCGGTGCCGGCCAGCCTCAGCCGCGGTGGCGAGTGTTACAACCGCCTGCTCTTCAACTCGCGGCCCGCCTCGACCCTCCGCACCTACTACACTCTAGGGGTAGGGCAGACAAGACTACGTGGAGTCGAATTTACAGCAATTCGTTTCTGTCATTAAAACCTAACTTTCAGCTAATATTTTAGGACTTTTTTTCACCATAAATAAACTTTCGGAATAATACGCATTATTTAACACAATACTTAGGACATTTGAATTTATATTGATTTCATTTGAACTGTTTTTATTTTAGATTCCGATGTTTGATTTCATTATTGACTACATCTACCAAAGGGGTGCGGTAATTTTATAAATGTGATTAATTTGAAAGTTTTTATCACCTTTACCACGAGCACAGGTAATTATGCATAGTTCCCGGTAATTATACATAATTACCGCAATATTCACATTTACCGTGACATATATATGTAACTACCCAAAACATTGTCCAAGATATAAGTACCTCGGTAATACCTAATTAGGTAGCTATGTTGATTCCTTTCATAGGTAGCTTGGGTTCATGCATGATGCCACTGTTTAGGTACAGCAATTGTTCGCCCACAGATGACATCATGCAGTTTTCGGAGCTTCATCAACAACAATTGAACCTATGGACATTTGCCAATTCATAAAATTTTCCCAATTCGTTTATTTCTGTACCTACCGGGATCATCGAACGTTACACCTTCCCTGGCGAACAACTCATTGGATAACGAGCCACTTGCCTAACGTAAAGCGGGATTGTGCTCGAGTAAGTTCCTACGCCTACATCTTGCACGTCTATAACAATGGTTGAATTAATCTTGAATCAACATCCAACAAAACACTATAGGCATATTATTCTGTGCTATAGGTACCTACATATATATGAATCAGAAATAGTTAGGGTTAATTTATACTAGCGCAGAGTCGAAGCGCATCTAAGTGTCTTTCCAAAACTGAACATAACAAATTTAACCTTAACTCCACAGCGTAACATTAGGTTCAATTTACCTATATACTAGGGCAGAGTCGAAGTGCATCGATGCGTCTTTCCAAAATTCAAACAAATTCGACCTTATCTCCACAGCGTAACGCACACATTACTTCTGAGATTTTAAAAAGTCGCGCGCATTCTTCGGAATTCGCGCGTCTCCGTGTGAACAACGCTGATTCGCATTCGTGCGGCTTCGCTTTAGTTGTTTATTCTTTTTAAATTTGACGCTTCGATGCGCTTCCGCTCTGCGCTAGTATAAATTGACCCTAAGTTTACTTCTTAAATTAGATAAGACTTTTTTACACAGGTAGGTGTACTTATTATTGATCGCGGTATCCATGTCACCGGAAAATAACAAGATCCGTAAGTTTATACATTTCCTAGTAAATTGATAACTTTCGTAAGATTCTAAACTGGAGATCAGGGGGCACGGCAGTGCCCCCGCCAAGTAAATTTTATTATTTTACGTTCAAAATTTCGTAAATTGATAAACTTACTGAAGTCACTCGTAAAATAATAAGTAAGCACTACGCATGATCTGATTGGTTGACTGTCACATGTCACTTCTCCTTCCTCGCGGCCATCATTGAAGTCTATGGACACAAGCAGTGCCGCTGTGAACATTGACCAATCAGAGAGCAGTGTGTTATTTTACGTATTTCAAAGATGGGTATATTTAAAAGAGCTTCTGTGATTGGTCAAACCATTTAGAATCTTACGAATATATATCCGTTAGTTTATAAATTTACCGTGTGACGTCGGAAATTGATAAATTTACGAAAATAAGGACGTATAATAATACAATTTATCTCCCGTTTAGAATCCTATGGAAGTTTAAATTTCCTGGGAAATTTATAAATATACGGATCTTGTTATTTTCCGGTGACATCCACAATATGCAAAATGCAACATAATGTGTATTGAACCGTGAGGCAAGACAGAAAGGTTGCTAAGGATGCGTGTGAGAGCATGGGGAACAAAGTGATAGAGTTGTACAGAACGTGGAAGTAGTGACGTACCTGCTAGCGCCGGCAGCGCCGCCAGCAGCAGCAGCGTCGCGCCGCACATGTCGCCGCGCCGCGCCTCCTGCACACACGCAATCGTTACGCACACATACACACTGGTCACCACAACACTTCATCCGACTACTGTAACTACACATTCCAATATAACTACGCCGTTAGGGTGCTGGAGGGATTGCCGTCATTCTGTTGTGCTTCAGGAATGTTTGCAGCTTTGGCAGATGCTACCTGCAAAGACCCTCACAAGCCTGCCTAAAGTGATGGTCTCTATTACTTAATAATCGTTGAACATACATACAAAAAAAGATACGGTCGAATTGAGAACATTTCCCTTTTTTGGGAAGTCGGTTAAAAAGACAAGTATATTTACGAAGGGTACCCTCTTACCTAAGTAACAATGTTCTCTAAGGCGCCTACAATAAATAACATTGTGCAATACCCAGGGCTGGGCAAAATACATGCTTTGCTTTAATTGAAATACAAATTACAAAATACAGTATCGCAAGTAATTAAAATGCAAAATACAAAATACCTTTAGGTAAGGTATTTGAAATATAAAATACAAAATACAGTATTTTAGCCATTTTTAATTGAAATACAAAATACAAATTACATAATTACTAAAACTATTTAAAAAAAACCCGCCTTCAAAAACCATCAGACAATGAATGATGAATGACTTAAAAACAAAATAACCAACATTTTAACCCTTTGTTAGTTCAAAAATTTAACCCAAATTCTTGTCAATACCTAATTTTCTGACATGATGTGCACTAGAATTAGAATATTAAAAGAAATCTTTGTCGGTCGTAGTAACATCGTTCACGTAAACAATAAGCGAAAAATGCTCATTCATAACATAAAAAATACTGAACCAAGTGAATGAAATTTTAATTTTGTTGATTTTTCAAAAACCGCTTTTCCGATAACAAGTGCAGTGTTGCCAACTCTAAGGGTCAATTCACACCGAGACGCGACGCGACGCGACGCGGCTTTGATGTAGCGCGACGCCGCTCGGCGCCGCGCCAGCCGCGCGGCGCAGCGCGACGCCTCGCGGCGTCGCGAGACGCATCTTAAAAACAAAGCAAATCGCGAGATGCAGCACCGATCTTGTACGCCGCGCGTCACCGCTGCGTCAAGATGCGTCGCGCGGCGTCTCGAGGTGCAGCGCAACGTATCTGAATTCTGACAATTAAATGTGTATCGTTTCGTGTAGTGAATAAAGTATATTTTGAGTCGCTTTATGTAAAATCTGCGTGCAGCGTCGCGTCTCGGTGTGAATTGACGCTAATAGCTGCTTTACCATCATTGCACTCTCGCCTCGCACTCACACTCACGATCGCTAAATGAAGTTTAAATTTTAATGTATTTTAATGTTAAAATGTATTTTGAAGCCTCAAGTATTTGAAATACTAATTACAAAATACTTCGTTGTCAGGTATTTGAAATACGAATTACAAATTACATTTTAAGGAAGTAATTGAAATACAAATACCAAATACGTATTTGTATTTCAATTACGTATTTTAATTACAAGTAATTCAAATACTGCCCAACCCTGGCAATACCACAATAAAAATAATGTGCAATTATAATTTTCTCCGCAAAGAATCATTGCGCAATCTTCATTTCGGAATACCTAATACGCAATTTAATTGTTTGTCTCAAATGCTAACCTTAGACAGCTGAAATGAGTAAAGTTTAGTTTACAATCACGTGGCTACCATCAGGTCGGTACATACTCGTACATACATAGTGCAACCACTTGACGAGCTCTGTGTGCGACGTCACGTGACACCATCGGGCTACCCTCTCTCGGTACCGCCCAGCACATGGGAATGTCCCAATTAGAAATCTTATCTCACAAATTCCGATTTAAGTACGTACCTAATGGGACGTATACTTTTATCTATCTATATGTATAATAAACACTAAAAAAACTTTTTACAAAAAAACAAAACCACAACAACTATATCTTTGAGCCGTTTGGGGTTGAAACTCTCGGGCCGTGGGGTCCAAGTGCTCACCTCGTTTTTAAGGATTTAGCTAAGCGGGCTGGTTTCTAATTTGGCCAAAAAATAAGCATTGCCATCCAACGTGGCCATGCTGCCAGCCTCTTGGGTACGCTTCCGGTGGCCAGCGATGAAGAGGAGTTTTTTGATGCCGTCTTTTAAATTTTTATTTTATATGTATTAGATTAGATAGTTAGTTATATGTTTTGTTTAAGGAATAGAAAAACTTATTACGTAATCTGTGGTGACTGTAGTACTAGATTCTGCCAGTGACTTTGTACGCGGATCCTGTTGCTTATTAGGTAGGTATGCCAGGACAATAGGGTCGTAAAAATCGATGATCATCACATGGGACAATTTTTAATATGGTAAGTAAGTACCATTTTTGTATCTTATAGTTTAGCTTGAATAATAACAAGGTTTTTGTACTTACCAGAGTACAAAGAGATTCAAATCAAGACTAAGTAGGTATATGTTTAATGTCTTTGCCAGAGTATGACTAAGTATGTACCTACCTACCTACCTACTGCCTAGACTCATTGATTGGTGTCGTTTGAGTTGACAGCTAAAGGTGTCGGCTGCGTTTACGACGCCATTAAACCACAAAGCAAAGCAATTACTAATGCAATACGCTTTCAAATAAACTTCTTGGAAGTGGACGATAAAGTAAGCTTACCTACTGATTGTGTTCGCTTATAATTGTAAATAAGAGGGTAGGTAGGTATGGACCTACATGAAATAGGTAAGAGGTCTGTACTCATCGCACTGCACACGGTGCTCTTTCTGAAAGCGCAAAGAGCGCATGAAGCAGTAGGTAATCCTGATTGTGATGCGTTAGGTTAGGCTCACACATAGGTACGCGACACGCAGCGTGAATGTGTGCGGGCACACGCTGGTGTGCGCCGCGCGGGTGCGCGTGCCGGCTATTTCGGCGACGCTATCGGAGGGCCTGCAAATAGCGCGCCCAGAATACCGCGCAAAGGTTAGCTAAATATCGCACAGCGGCAGCGTGACACGCGCCTACCGCCCCCCTCGCCCCGCCAGCACCCCTGCCGCAGAGAGCAACACTGGCCGCTTCCGCCAGCGACACCCACGCGCTACGCTCGCGTTTACGCTCGCTACAGTATTTACTATGACTCTGATGGACGATATTAAAAATGCACTGAAATATATTAAAGGCTTGTGTTTAAACGCCATCCAAAAAAGTACCTATTTTACTACCAAAAAATTCGAAACTGTTACCAAAATGGATAAATGGTCACCAAATATCGTTTCCTAAAATATTCTGAATTGAACTCATATTATCGCATTATTGACTGCTTTTAAAAATATATGGACCCCTTTAAAACACACTTGAGACCAAATATTTTAGGTATATTCTCACTACTTAAATGTTACCAATTATATTATACCATGAGTCCTAATTTGGTAATTTTTGGGTGACTAAAAAAACCAACGAACCCTAGAATATTTCCTGAATACCAATTAATATACTGGAGTTCCCAAATGTACGTCACTTATTTATTGTTATATGAAGTTCACTAAATATACTGGGGTTCCCAAAGAAACGTTATTTGTTAAGGATGGGCGTATCTANATAAAAATATATGGACGCCTTTAAAATACACTTGAGACCAAATATTGTATATTGTCACCACTTAGGTGTTACCAATTATGTTATACCAGGAGTCCTAATTTGGTAATTTTGGATGGCTAAAAAAACCAACGAACCCTAGAATATTTCCTGAATACCAATTAATATACTGGAGTTCCCAAATGTACGTCACTTATTTATTGTTATATGAAGTTCACTAAATATACTGGGGTTCCCAAAGAAACGTTATTTGTTAAGGATGGGCGTATCTATGCTGAGAGCCCCGCAACGCAGACCAGAGCAGATTTTGTAAGTTTGGAACGTCATTGAGGTAAATTCAGGTTGATTGTGAACTTCCAGTTTTTTGCAGCAGGCATAGTTTCTGTCACGGCTCCGGCGTTGCAGGGCTCCGGCGGTCCCACGCGAGTTTATCATCGCAGACAGGTTTAACGCTCACCACCGCGGCTGAGGCTGGCCGGCACCGCCGGGCAGCAAGGCGAGTGTTACAACCACCTGCAGGCTCCTCAACTCGCGGCCCGCCTCGCCCTTCCGCGCCTACGCGATTTTGAATTACACTCTAGGCCCACTCTAGGGGTAGGGCAGGCAAGACTGCGTGGAGTCGGATTTACAGCAATTCGTTTCTGTCATTAAAACCTAACTTTCAGCTTATATGCGCAGCCTGTGACTCACGCACCGGTGACCGGGTTAAGAAATAAAGGAAACCAATTGTAATTTTAGTCTTACACTAGCTTCCGCCAGCGGTTTCACCCGCTCTCCCGTGGGAACTACTGCGCGCACCCAGATAAAAAGTAGCCTATAACCTTCCTCGATAAATGGGCTATCTAACATTGAAAGAATTTTTCAAATCGGACCGGTAGTTCCTGAGATTAGCGCATTCAAACAAACAAACTTTTCAGCTTTATAATATTAGTATAGATTACAGTATTCTGGGATCAAATAATTTATTTTGGATGACGTCTTACTATTTTGGAGTAAGATTTTTGGTAGTAATATTCATCTTTTAGTCGAATTGAATTTGGTGATCATTAAACCATTTTGGGAACTAAAAATATTATTTGGTCAAGATTTGCGATTTTTCTGATGTTATTTCATTTATTTTGGATCTTAATATTGTATACTTTAGTGCCCTTTTAATAAAGCCCATATATTTTTTTTGGGGTTATTTATTTTATTTGGTGCCTAAGCTTAGATTCTTAAAAATATTTTTGATGATCATACCCTATATTAAAGGTAGGTTTGTACCTACATTATGAAAGGTTTCATTTAAGTACTTTTTAGAGTTCCGTACCCAAAGGATAAAACGGAACCCTATTACTAAGACTTCGTTGTCTGTCTGTCTGTCTCCAGGCTGTATCTCATTAAACGTGATAGCTAGAATGCTGAAATTTTCACAAATGATGTATATCCGTTGCTGCTATAACAACAAATAGGTACTAAAAAAATGATGTATATTATCGTCATCTATTAGGTATAATGTGCAACTTAAGTAACTCACACTTCCTATTGTACTTTTTTCATAGATACGGAACCCTTCGTGCGCGAGTCCAACTCGCACTTGGCCGGTTTTTCGATTATTCTGTAGGTACATACCCAAACGAGATAAATCTGCCTACCAGTACCTATTTATTTACGTTTTAATCCTTCTTCCAATTTTCAGTTCAGTCCAATTAACTGTCATCTCATAATATACCATTTACGAGCACGATACCACGCACCGAAGCGGTTAAATAAGTATGTCCTAGATTGTATATACAGATATTTGGGTAATATAGGTAAGTACATAATACTAGTTTGAGTTTATGACGGATAAGACAATAAGGTCAGTGGGGGCAAGATTAAAAACGGGGTAAAACAAAATGTCATCCATAACTCCAGATTTAGTCCAGATTTTGCTGTGATAGCAACATTATTAGAATCGCCATTTTGTTACGCCAAACTTTCTCATTCAGCGATTGCCATTTCGAGTGATTGGTTGTGTTAAAAACTTAAATACCCGAGTCGTGACTTTTACGAAGTTAAATCGAGTTTTTTTATCTTCCCCCGAGTTCCATAACTTCACTTATGAGGTAGATACGAGTGTTTTATTGGAATACCTGCTCATTATTTTGAATTTTTAGTAGTGTTATTACACCTAAATATGTTTTTATAACGTATTTTAGGAGTTATTACAACTTTCCATCTTCACCCATAAAAATTTGACGGGGTAAGAAGAACATATAAAAATTTCGATCTGACCCCGATTTCAAAACTCATAGTTTCATTTCAAATTGTGTGGATTTTAATTATTATTATTAATAAAGGGATTTATTTGATTGACAGTATGTTTTTTTTAATTCATTTTTAAGCTGTAGTGAAAAGTTTGGGAACCTCTTCTTCAATCTTTCCCCGGTGGGGTAAGATTGAAATATACAAAACAAATAATTCGTTTTATCTTTGTTATGCCAAGGCATTTTGACACTACTGGTAGTTCCGAGTATTCTAGGCACTTCAAAATAAAGACTAGTGAGCATCAACAGCGTCAGATATTCATTTGAACGATTTTAGAAACTATTTCGGTCTTTCCCCATCACCTTTTTGTCTTTCCCCTAGACATATTTTCGTAATAACAACATTTAACTTATTTTTTTTTCTGCT
Source organism: Heliothis virescens (assembly GCA_002382865.2). Lineage (NCBI taxonomy): Eukaryota > Metazoa > Arthropoda > Insecta > Lepidoptera > Noctuidae > Heliothis > Heliothis virescens. The sequence goes on from NWSH02000537.1 coordinate 25,791, forward strand.
TTCGAATAGATTTAATAGGAAGGTATTAATATGATACAAAAATATATTCTTTGCTCTTTACTCATGACAAAAAACATTTTAGAATACGCTTATTATGTACGGTTCTACACGTCTTCAAACACAACACTGCTCATCTCATTGAAAAACCGTCTGGTCTTGCCCCTACCGACCTTAGTAATAAATTAAGTGACAACGACATTCAGGTTGACAGGTTACTGCAACTTCTGCAAGGCTTTCGACTCGGTCAGTTTTCTTGTTGCGGAGCTAAAAATATGTATCGTGTTTGATTCCTGAATTGGTTCAAGTCGTAAGTATGTGTCAAAACTGGAGATGATTACATGTCACTTTGTGCAACCCAGATTCATACATACCTAAGTAGTCACTTCCAGAATTCCACAGGGCTCTCACCAAGGACCACCCTTATTCAATCTTAGGTTTTCGCTTACCTACACTAGCACTTATCCGCCGATGATCTAACAGTAATGAAATCTATACTAATAATAATAATAGCGTCCCAGCCGATTACCGGCCAGAAGGAGATCAGCCAGCTGCGCAAGACATATTATAGTGCACAAGCATTTGCGCAGACATAGGTGCACTCCCTATTCCCTCACTCTCATAACCCGATAGGACGGCAATCCGACACGACCGGAGAGAGATCAGGCGCAGGACCGACATTAACGTGCTCTCCGATGCACGGGTGAATCAATCACCAATTTCCAACTCCGGGCTGCTTTGTGAAAGTTTCTAACACCCACAAAGCGATTTCAGCCCGTCCCGGGAATCGAACCCGAGACCTCGTGCACAGCAGTCGACTATGCGACCACTAGACCAACGAGGCAGTTTATAAGGCATAACGAGGTATACTAATATTATAAAGCTGAAGAGTTTGTTTGTTTGAACGCGCTAATCTCAGGAACTACTGGTCCGATTTGAAAAATTATTTCAGTGTTAGATAGCCCATTTATCGAGGAAGGCTATAGACTACTCTTTATTTGGGTGCGCGTAGTAGTTCCCACGGTACGCGGGTGAAACCGCTGGCGATAGTTAGTGGGTATTAAGAACGTCTCCCTACTCTTTCAGTTCAATTTCAGTGTATCGTCAATGGTAACGGCTAAAAAGCAAAATGTTTGTAATCTATACCTAGATACCTACTCATGTAATGAAGAAGAACCGATTCGAAATGTTGACAATGACTTCCCGACTATTCCGGCAAATTTCCCTGATCTGTTATTGTGAGATGCTCTGTTTTTAGGGTTCCGTAACCAAAGGGTAAAACGGGACCCTATTAGGTAGGTACTAAGACTCCGTCGTCTGTCTCCAGAATGTATCTCATAAACCGTGATAGCTAGAAAGTGAAAATTTTCACAAATGATGTATTCCTGTTGCCGCTATAACAACAAATTTAAAATATGTATTAAAAAAAATATATTAAGAGGGTTCCCCATGCAATAAATGTGTGAAACCGCAAATTATAACTTTGATATTCATATAATATGTATTTGTATGAAAAACAAAGTTATTTTTTGTTGCCCGAGAAATGTTTGTATTTTGGCTAGTTGTAGGTCTGTATCTCATAAACCGTGATAGCTAGAAAGCTGAAATTTTCACAAATGATGTATTTCCCTTGGGGGTAACAGATAGGTAGCTACCTACGTTCATTTTTCATAGATAATGGTACGGAACCATTCGTGCGCGAGTTCAACTCGCACTTGGCCGGTTTTTGTACTATCATGTGCCAAGAAGGTTACAGCTACAAGTAGGTACACCAAAGAGTAGTAAGTAGGTATGTTGTGGTTATAGTCCAACAATTAGGTACCTACTGTCCAATTGTTCTATGATTGGAAAGGCGGCGGCGCGGTGCGAGCTGCCACCTGACAATTTCACCAGCCCCCGGCGTAACCCACTCGTTGACTCGTGTGGTAAAGAGAAATCCTCCGACGTGATGCGGAACCGTCCCATCAGGCGCACTATTTTCGAGCAGAGCAGTCTGTTTGGTCTCATCGGGTAGATTGTCGCGAGCGTCGTGTTGCATTGCAGTGCACGCACCGGCCGCATGTGTCCACATGCCGGCACGTACACCGACCACCTATCTCTACGCGAACATTAAACAAAGATAATCCGCGGCGTATGTCACCACATGTCAAGTTTTGGTGACATTAGTACGATAAGAAGGTTGATAGCTCCTCAACCAGCAAGTGATTTTATATTGTAGCTACACTTGGGAGTCATTTGGTATTACTTACCTATTATATCTTATAAAATTACTGACTAAGTAGGTACTTACATAGGTATCTTCCTTCTTAGTAGTTCTTGTTTTGAATAAATTCTTCTACTTGCACTACATAGATATGTAGGTATCCTACCTATCATCTATCAACACTCTTCCGTTACTGAGAGACTGACGGACAACGCACATACAGCCGAAATACCGAGAGTAGAAAGTTGAAAGGTATGAAGGTTTCTTGAGGAGTGTATTGACTAAAACGGATGGTAAAGGAAAATTTCCAACTGGAACGGGGAAAAAGGGATTTTAAGTACTTAAAGCGCGGGCGAAATGGCTGGCAAAAGCATAAGCACCAAAATTCTCAATTGATCGTAGTTTCAACTACCTTAGGTACTAGGTACTAGGTACTAGGTACTAAGTACTGGTAGGTAGAAGCCTTTATTCCAAAACAGTCCTCAGAATTGTCTGCGTGTTCGCGATAAACTCATACTTAGGTTACTCACAGGGAATTTATGCGACTTTCACCAACTAGATGTTAGCGGTATAGGAGCTACCTATCCCTACCTACATGCCTACCAAGGGCTAGCCATCCAGGTCTTTACATTCGTTGCAGTTGACTTTAAAGTTTACGTGCAACGATTTTTTGCAAGTATTAGGAAAATTTAAATAAATCTATACTAATACTAGCTGACCAGGTAAACTTCGTATCACTTACCTTTATTTATTTTTTTATAATCATATTTTCTCATCGTTTAAACCTTCCCTCGATCTGTGCAGACGACAGCAGGTCAACGTATACTTACGAATCTGTCAAATATGGTCAGTCAAACATTAACCTACCTCCATTGTGATAAGGTTGAAAATCTATTGCAGAAATTTGACAGATTGTGGTGACTTTATGTGCTGTCGTCTGTACAAACATTTTAAAACCAAAATAAGCCCGATCGGTCCAGCCATTCTTGAGTTTTAGTGAGACCAACGAACGGCAATTGATTTTTAGGGTTCCGTAGCCGAATGGCAAGAAACGGAACCCTTATAGATTCGTCATGTCTGTCTGTCCGTCCATCCGTATGTCACAGCCACTTTATTCCGAAACTATTAGGACTACACAGTTAAAACTTGGTAGGTACATGTATCATATTAACCGCCTTACGATTTTCGTACAAAAATAAATAAAATAATAACATTAGGGGGGGCTCCCCATACATGAAACTGAAACTAAAAATATTTTTTTCATCAAACCTATACGTGTGGGGTGTCTATGGATAGGTCTTAAAAAATGGTAAGTACTGAGGTTTGNGTCACAGCCACTTTATTCCGAAACTATTAGGACTACACAGTTAAAACTTGGTAGGTACATGTATCATATTAACCGCCTTACGATTTTCGTACAAAAATAAATAAAATAATAACATTAGGGTGGGCTCCCCATACATGAAACTGAAACTAAAAATATTTTTTTCATCAAACCTATACGTGTGGGGTGTCTATGGATAGGTCTTAAAAAATGGTAAGTACTGAGGTTTGTAAAACCATTTTTTCCTAAAGTCAATCATTTTAGAGTAAGACACTCCCAAAGTGCCAAAATGTGTGTCCCCCCCCTGTAATTTCTAAACTACCAAAG
>NWSH02000537.1:40880-54533 GCA_002382865.2 Heliothis virescens
TAATTTGCTGGTTTTCTTTTTTCTGTACGATCATTTTCCTTGGAGATACAGCTTCTTGAAAATTACATAAGAAAATCGTCCATGAAAAAATATCCTTAAATTTTTTTGATGTGTGTAGATAGTGGGTAACACGTACGCAAATAACTGTAGGTAATCATCAGTGAAGCGATTTAACGGCATTAGTCGATTAATAGTCAACGATGGTAAAAGTATTCAGCTCTCACAGAGATTATGGGTAACATGTGAGCTAATATAGAGCAGTTTGCTTTAACTTAGTACCATAAATGTTCACCCATAGTAATCATGTAGGCTTTTTAAGAACTATTATGCGATTGCGTGTAACGAGCTATTAACGTTACACTAGTTCCACTATGTGCAGCAAAAGGTATTATAACTTTGTTATTTAAAGCCACAGAATACCTGATTACGTTATAGTAGCTCATATGATCTTTCTTATAACGCAAGTGGTCTAAGTGTGCAGTTGTGGTCTTCAATTCAAAATATAGCTTAGTTAAAGTCCACACAAATCCTTTAAATTGCTTAAAGCTATAAAAACTGAACTTGTTACCTACATTAACGCTACAAGCGATACAGCGGGGTGTCCGTGACGCATAATAACGTCCTTATTCAGGTGAAAGCTCACTTTTCAACTATTGCAGGTCGAGTGTAGTCTAATAACTCTTCATAAGTGCTAAAGTTACCGATGTTACCTCATGTGACGTCTTATAATGCAGTTTTGTGCTACTTGGGATGTAATCAAATCTAAGACAAATAATTTCACCATCTTCCAAGGGTCGTTCGTAGCGTCATGAAAATTGGCAGTTGCACGTAGTTCGGATGAAAATACAATAATATAGTACCGTCGAACTGATCTTATGATGGAGCTAGAAGATATGAACTGGAACTTCTTGATGGAACATCGTATCATAGCTATGTTCGGAGTTTTTAGAAAGATCGTGTAACGGTAGGCTACAGCATACTATGCTACGGCGTACTACGGATGCTAGGGCATACTACGGCGTAGTATGACATACTACGGTGTGCTGCAACATGCTGCAGCGTACTGCGGCGTACTACGGCATGCTAGGGCGTGCTAAAGCCAACTACAGAGTTGTATAACAGAGACATCGATGATAGTAATGGCTTTACTTTAATTATAATGTAAAAATGGATAGTGACTTGAAAAATAACTATCATTTTTTTAATAATATATAAAACCATAGACTATAAAAAAGAGGAATTGCGTACTTAGGGTTGCCAACCATACTGTTTTAAACAGTATTATACTGTTTTTCACTAAATTATAATAAACATTGTGGATGTTTTTACCCGACTGCCAAGAAGGGTTATGTTATTAGCGCCTACCTTATATGTATGTTGTGTGTTTTTTTGTACCATGATAATGCAAAGAAAAATATTATAAAGATGAAAGCTTCCATATTTGTTTGAAAGAGTTGATATTGCTAGGAAAAATGTTACTTCTGAGATGACGGCACACTGAGGAGTATGGAAGGTAATGGACCACAAATTAGGATAAGGGCAGGAAGATGCTTATATATTTTCAAACGACTTCCTCAAAAGGACATTCCTTCATCAGAATGTTTGGATACTTCCTGAAGTGCTCAGCTGTTTGGGATGTAATCTAAGTTTGGTATACAAATAACAAAAAAAAACATAAACTTATGACCCCTTGTGAACTGTAATTCAGCTATTCAGCACTTCTGTGCTACTTGGGTGCTCAACCTTACGGTGGATCGATCCGCGCGGCTTTGACTACGAGCTCTTGTCTACACATACAAAAAAAATATAACACTAAAAAACTGCTTTTAATAAAATTTTGTTATTTTTGAAGGAAACTTAGGTTTTTGTACGAGGGGTTTAAAAAAAATATATTTGTTTTTTTGAATACTTTAATTTTACAGATTGCCGCTAACATTAATTACAATATACTAGATTGTACCTACACAATATTTTTTGTAGAAACTGTGATTATTGTGATATTTCATTTTTGTTTTTGCTACATTATGCGTTGTTGTTGGTGCGTCTTAAACTAATAAATAAGTAAATGTTGATAAGGACTTTCCACCATTATGGGTTACGGTTAGGGTTGCCACCCGTACTTTATTATAAAGTATTGTACGTTATTTTAAGTAATTGTACTTTATACTTTATGAGTTACACGAAAACGAAAATACTTTATTCCGCATGATTTGATTTCGTTGAGATTTTAAAAATATTAGTCGGAAGTATTTTTCCGTTTTCAACAAATGGCGAGACAAAAGAAACAAAGCGGCTCTTAATAAAAAAATAATTACTAATTCATATTAAATAAAAAAAAATAGATTGTAAAGATGCTAAGTATAGAATTCTTTAGCAAAGATACCAGTCTAATACAAAAAGCAATAAGAAATTTGTTTTTAAATATAATAACAAAGAAAAATAAACTGTACTTTATTTTGACACTATGTACTTTTTTTTTCTTACCTAAAATAACCAAAGCACTTTAATTGCAAAAAAAAATGGTGGCAACCCTAGTTACGGTTGGGTTATTATATTTTTCAACACAAAAACTTCAATAAAAGTAATAGGCAACACAATAAAAAAAGTCCGTCTTTTGGATTATTAAAAAAAAAACCGGTTAAGTGCGAGTCGGACTCGCACAAAAAGGGTTCCGTTCCATAACCTATTAAAAAAAACGTACTTACCTATTACCTACAACTAGCCAAAATACAAACTTTTATCGGCAACAAAAAATAACTTTGTTTTTCGTACAAACATATGAATAACAAAGTTATAATTTGCGGTTTCTGAAAAAGTGCTATACTTATCTTAAAAACTGCTGACTATATATTGAATGAAATTTTCATTCGAACCAATTTTGATTTTCATCCCACACGTATAGATTTGATGAAAAATATTTTTGTTAGTACATATCAATTTCATGTAATGAAATTGAGTTGAAATTGAAAGCGGTTAATATAATACATCTACCTACCAAGTTTTAACTGAGTAGTCTTAATAGGTAATTTGACGAATCTATAAGAAAATAGACATGACGAATCTATAAGGGTTCCATTTTTTGCCATTCGACTTCGGAACAAAAAATGCGTGTCCAATATTTTTTCGCTAATCTAAATTACGGACTAAATGGAGTTGTTAGGGTTATTACTAAGACTTCGTTGTCTGTCTGTCTGTCTCCAGGCTCTCATAAGCCGTGATACCTAGAACGCTGAAATCACAAATGATGTATTTCCGTTGCCGCTATAACAACAAATACTAAAAATTAAAAAAAGTGTGAAACCGCAAATTATAACTTTGTTATTCATTATACTGTCGAATGAAATTAAAATGTTCATTGTAGGTACACAGGTACATACAATAGCATTTATGCTACACCGTGCCGGGCACGAGCCGAGCCCCGTCCGGGCTCGGACGAGGCTCGGATTCAAAACTCCACGAACATTTTAGGGTTCATTTATGCTACACCGTGCCGGGCACGAGCCGAGCCCCGTCCGGGCTCGGACGAGGCTCGGACGAGGCTCGGACGAGGCTCGGACGAGGCTCGGATTCAAAACTCCACGAACATTTCATATGGAGCTGTTTATTTGTGTTTATGCTACACCGTGCGGCGTCCGTGCCCCGACCGAGCCCGGACGACGCACGGTCGCGACTCGTTGTAACATAAACACTCTTCCGTGGCGGGACCGAGCAGTCACCGACCAAATTTTAGGGAGGAACCACGTCTATTTATTATCATGAACGATGAAAAATTAACAGAGTGCGTTAGGAAGTACCCAGTACTCTATGATATGTCTAACGGCGTTAACTTATGATATGAAAGTTATCTATAGACATTCTAAAATATTCAAAGAATTTTTGTTCATCATCTAATAAATCTCTACATAGAGTAAAAAAATCTCCTTCATGACGGCGCATTCTCCAAATAGGGTGCACGCCCCATTTTCTTTTATTTCTTTTTGGTTTTGATTGCTCGTCATCAATGGCAATGACAATAGCTGCCATCTCCAATAGCGAAAAATCCATTATACTTATAATATGTTAACTTAATGAAAAATCACTACACAACACTAGTCCGTATCGAGTCACCGCGGACTCGGCGCACGCTCGTTGTAATATAAACATGTCGCACGGACGAGGCTCGGACACGGCTCGTGCCCGGCTCGGGCCCGGCACGGTCTAGCATAAATGAACCCTTACCGTGCCACGATGTCGGACGGATCTAGGGATTGCTATATTTAACTTCTATATTATTTAATTTATTCCAAAAGGTTTTTATATGTTGGTATCAGGTTTATCAGGCATTTACTTTCAGCAAAGCTCGCTGGAGAAGAGACGAATGTTCCTACTGGAATGGTACTTTTACGCTGGTTTATAATAAGCCATCTATCCGTTGATTATGTAAACAATCACTAGACCATTCCTCTAAACACCTAAACTGTAGAGTTTATAAGAATAGGCATTCATTTATCTATGTACTTACTAGCTTCTGCCAGCGACTTCGTACGCGGATCATATCGCTTATACAGGCGATAACGGGATCGTAAAAATTAGCCTGTCATAACAAATACTTCTAAAACATATGATTTCCATACAAACTATCTACCCCCGTTTTACATCCCTAAGGGTAGATTTTCGTAAAATCTTTTCTTAGATCATGTTAATACCCTATAATAATATGAAAATAATATGTGCTAAACATATCTCTTACTTCAATAACATAGGACTTGCGTACAAACTAACTCCCAACCCCCATTTTGCACCCAAAGGGGTGGAACATCAAAAAATGACGAAACACCTGTTTACTTATTTATTTTAAGGAATAACTTCACGAAGTTTCATGTCAAAATTCGTAATAAATATTGGTTCGCCATACAAATTTCAACCCCTATTTCAACCCCTTAGGAGACGAATTTTGAAAAATCATTTCTTATTTCGCGTGAAAGTCATAATATGAACCTCTGTGCTAAATTTCAGCTTCATAGGTTCGCGGGTTTGGGCCCTGCATTGATGAGGCAGTGAATGAGTCAGGAATTTGAAACCCCCGTCTACTCCCTTAGGGGTGAAATATAAAAAAATGACGAAACACGTGTTTACTTATTTATTTCAAGGAGTAACTTCACGAAGTTTCATGTCGAAATTCGTAATCAATATTCGTTCGCCATATAACCCCTATTTCAACCCTTTAAGGGTGGAATATCAAAACATGGCGAAACACGTGTTCACTTATTTATTTCAAGGAGCAACTTCACGAAGTTTCATGACGAAATTCGTAATCAATATTCGTTCGCCATATAAAGTTTCAACCCCTATTTCAACCCTTTAAGGGTGGAATATCAAAAAATGGCGAAACACGTGTTCACTTATTTATTTCAAGGAGCAACTTCACGAAGTTTCATGTGGAAATTCGTAATTAATATTGGTTCGCCATACAAATTTCATCCCCTATTTCAACCCCTTAGGAGACGAATTTTGAAAAATCCTTTCTTATCTCGCGTGAGAGTCATAATATGAACCTCTGTGCTAAATTTCAGCTTTATAGGTTCACAGGTTTGGGCCCTGCGTTGATTAGTTCACCATAAAAATTATCAACCCCATTTTAACCGTCAACCCCATTTTAACCCTTTAAAGGATGTATTTCGAAAAATTGTGAAACACGTGTTTATTTATTTATTTCAAGGAGTAACTTCACGAAGTTTCATGTCGAAATTCGTAATTAATATCCATTCTCCATACAAAGTTTCAACCCCTATTTCAACCCCTTAGGACACGAATTTAAAAAAATCCTTTCTTATCCCTGGTGAGAGTCTTAAGATGAACCTCTGTGAAAAATTTCAGCTTTATAGGTTCACGGGTTTGAGCTCTGCGATGATGAGTCATGAGTTTTATATATATAAATATATAATATATATGTCACCGGAAAATAACAAGATCCGTATATTTATAAATTTCCTAGGAAATTTATAAACTTCCGTAGGATTCTAAACGGGAGATAAATAGTATTATTTTACGTCCTTATTTTCGTAAATTTATCAATTTCCGACGTCACACGGTAAATTTATAAACTAACGGATATCTATTCGTAAGATTCTAAATGGTTCGACCAATCATATAAGCTCTTTTAAATATACGCATCTTTGATATACGTAAAATAACACACTGCTCTCTGATTGGTCAACGACTTTAATGGCGGCCGCGAGGAAGGATAAGTGACACGTGACAGTTAACCAATCAGATCATGCGTAGTGCTTACTTATTATTTTACGAGTGACTTCAGTAAGTTTATCAATTTACGAAAATGTGAACGTAAAATAATAAAATTTATCTCCAGTTTAGAATCTTACGAAAGTTTATCAATTTACTAGGAAATTTATAAACTTACGGATCTTGTTATTTTCCGGTGACATATATATAGAAGATAGAAGATAGAAGAAGAAGAAGAAGATAATACATGCGTATTTTAAGTACATACCTATTAGATGGAAAAATGTATGAAGCCGTCTTAATGTAAATATATTCATTCATATTTGGCAAATACATACCTACATAATTAATTTTATACCTTAACTTATTATTCTGTGCCTTAACACTGCTCTAAACAGTGTCTAGTCATAAAACACCGTTTAATTACTTTTTAGTAATAAAACACATTTTGTTTACTCGGTACCTCACTGTTTGCGGTTTTATTAGCTAACTACTAGGTGATTTGATTTGGATTGCTTAAAACGCCACAAGATTTCGACCTTTGGACGAACACGTCACCTCGTTCGGTGAGTAACACGTATTTGTTCGGTCAAATACCGCGAGTCACGGCAGCTCAACAGTTTCTAATGTGGACTTTGATATTAGTAGGAAATGATTGTGCGCGATAAAGTACTTTAGTGATTGGTGAGGTGTTGTCCGAGATAAGATACTGTGTTGATACTGTGGATGTAACTGCAGACGCTTATTGCGTTATACCTACAGGGAACAGCACTGCACTCGTCGGAGTAACAGCATGCACCGCTAGGAACCTGAGTGTTGTGTTAGCTGGAGGTGTATGCTATTTACTGTCGATTTATCGAATATCGACAGCAATTACTTACACGGCGCTCGGTGCTGGATTCGTCATGAGAGCTTCGAAAATATAATACCTAATAATATTGATTGATATCTACATCGATCGTATAAAAGATTAACGTTCACATGTTTATTACGGACCTTTAAACCTTGAGATGTTTACTCTCATTTTAACATGTCAATATAAAAAAAAAACTAAATGAGGCCGGTATCTCCTATTTGAAGAAATAAACTCATGGGTCAAAGCCTCTTTGAGTCAAAACGTAGACATATTATAATGGATGAACAATGTATGCTGGTGTCTAATGTCTTTCTATCTGATCTTTTAAAGAAAGTGTCATACCAAAGAGATTTATGCTGAATGTGTTTGTGTAATACCAGTGTAAGTCAACTAGTTCACTCAGTTCGGCCAGCATTTGTCGGTGTTCATGTAACTCAACACTAACTTAGGAGTTCAACAATCCATTGAAACACATTTTTGGCTCTACAAGTGCTAAGTCTAAAGTACGATCATTAGATACGCTACAGTTTCTGCACTTTACGCCTCAATACACCATATTTTTACCATACTTACAAGTTTTATTATTTAGTTGTTGGATTTGCGCCCAACATAGGTACTTACCTAATACATAGTTATTTCTAAGAAGTAATTCCAATTAATGATGTAGGAGCAGCACTATTCATCAGGTATAGTTTAACTTTTCATTAGAGGATTATTAGTGGCGTCTAAGGTATATTATATATATTTTTTTAGAATCAAGTAAGTGAATTAGCACCAAAGTGCGCAGTGTAGATAACGCATGGCGTCTCGTGGTGCTCATATAAACGTGCGGCGGCGCAGCGTGCGACATAGTCGGTCCCGCGCTCTCGCAGCACTCCAACATGATCACCGCGGCCCTCGCGCTCGTCGTGCTCGTCGCGCTCTACCTGTTCGGCACGCGCACCTTCCGCTACTGGGAATCCAAAGGAGTTAAACATGACAAACCGATCGCCTTCATAGGCACCAACGCCCGAGGCTGCCTCATGCAGAAGAGTGTCACGCAAATGCTTGCAGAGATGTATTGGAAGTATCCCGAGGAGAAAGTGGTCGGCTTTTACCGAGCTATGAATCCCGAGCTCATCATCAGAGATCCTGAACTCGTAAAGCGCATCCTGGTCACCGATTTCCAATACTTTTATCCCCGCGGCTTGAACCCGCACAAGGTAGTTATCGAGCCTATGATGCGCAACTTGTTCTTCGCGGACGGCGATCTGTGGCGCATGCTGCGGCAGCGCATGACGCCGGCGTTCACGAGCGGCAAGCTGAAGGCGATGTTCCCGCTGATCGTGGAGCGCGCCGAGCGGCTGCAGGCGCGCGCGCTGCACGCCGCCGCCGCCGGCCGCCCGCTGGACGCGCGCGACCTCATGGCGCGCTACACCACCGACTTCATCGGCGCCTGCGGCTTCGGCCTCGACGCAGACTCGCTCAACGATGAGGATTCGGCCTTTAGAAAATTAGGAGCTGATATATTTAAAGTTGGAATAAAAGACTTTATCACGGTGATATTGAAAGAGATGTTCCCAGAATTGTGTAAACATTTAAAGTATGTCAAAAGAGTGGAACAACCTATGATCGACCTCGTGTCAGCGATATTAAAGCAGAGAAATTACGAACCCTCCGGCAGAAACGATTTCATTGACTTGTTACTTGAGTGTCAGAGAAAGGGTAAAATGGTTGTGGAGTCAGTGGAAAATGTGAAACCAGACGGCACCCCGGAGATGTCCTCCATGGAACTAACGGAAGAGCTCATAGCCGCGCAGGTGTTCGTGTTCTTCGCAGCCGGCTTCGAGACGTCATCGTCCGCCACCAGCTTCACGCTGCACCAGCTGGCGTACTCACCGGACGTGCAGCGCAAGGTGCAGCAGGAGATCGACACAGTGCTGGCCAGGCACGGCAACAAGCTCAGCTACGACGCCGTCAAGGAGATGACGTATCTGGAGTGCGCATTCAAGGAAGGCATGCGGATGTTCCCGTCGCTCGGGTTCCTAGTGCGGCGCTGCGCGCGCGCCTATACCGTGCCCGAGCTGGGGATGACGGTGGACCCCGGCGTGCGTGTGTTCATCCCGCTGCAGGCGCTGCACAACGACCCGCAGTACTTCGAGGAGCCGCATGAGTTCCGCCCCGAGCGCTTCCTGCCCGACCAGCAATCCGACAAGACCAGGTTCGTGTACCTGCCGTTCGGCGACGGCCCCCGGGCGTGCATAGGGCTGCGGCTGGGCATGATGCAGTCGCTGGCGGGGCTGGCGGCGGTGCTGTCGCGCTTCACGGTGGCGCCGGCGCCGGAGACGCGCCGATACCCGCGGGTCAACCCCATGTCCGGCATCGTGCAGAGCGTCCAGGACGGCTTGCCGCTCGCCTTCATAGCGCGCGACACCTCCGCCGCCCCCGCCACCCCCGCGCACTGACCCGCACCGCGCGCCTCGCGTCTCTGTGATACCTACGCTTAAGTGGTCCAACCACATCAAGTGATTGTATTTAAAACCATAAATTGTGAGATTAGTGTTATGTTATTGTTAGGAATCGAACAATAAAGTTTTTATAAATTAATTTAGTTTAAGCTCGTAATATTTTATTCTGTATTATGAAATAAAGGTCAATCCTAATGCTCCTAATATACGAAATCGTTATTGAAGTGGTGGTACAGACGCCAGAACATCAACCTACCATAATCTGTGAAACTAATAGATTTTCCACCTTATCATCACATCAAGGCTTCCACCATTCGAAACTCACTTCTAACACCTGTGAGTAGGTACCTACCCACTGCTCGCTAGCAGAGATACAGACCTGGAGCTTCTGGTTTCTTACATTTTTACAAAATATTTTCTGTATTTAAGCTATTACATAAATAAATACTTCAAACTTGTAGGTACATAAATGACATCAAAAGAATCTTGCTGATCGCTGCCAATCGGGAGTTTAGGCACCATTGCCACGCATCTATACTAATATTATAAAGAGGAAAACTTTGTTTGTTTGTATGTTTGTTTGTTTGGTTGTAATGAATAGGCTCATAAACTACTGGACCGATTTTAAAAATTCTTTCACCATTCGAAAGCTACATTATCCACGAGTGACATAGGCTATATTTTATCCGGGTACAGGCAGTAATTCCCACGGGATGCGAGTGAAACCGCGGGAAAACGGCTAGTATAAAATAAAAGTAATCTTTGGGGCACTAGAGGTAGCGTCAACCACTCAGTTTGATAAGTCCTTGAGAGGAGGTGTACCTACAACAGTAGTCACCGTGTACACTCGATAGAAACTTGGATTTAACATAACTGATTTCGTTGTTTTGCTAGTGTAGATGGTGATAGTTTCTATTTTAGAAAATTATTTTAAATACTAATGTCACTTGTTATTTGTGACTAGCTTCTGCCAGCGACTTCGTACGCAGACCATGTCGCTTATCGCCAGCGACAATGGGTAGTCATAGTCAAAGATCTGAAACGTAGGACTGCTAAACTATCGGGAGTTACACGTAAATATTATAGTGGGATATTTTTAATATAATTTTAAGGAGAACATTTCCGTCATACATGATTTCAGTGTAGCTTTAATCATTAAGGTTGTACATGCGACGGAAGCTTAAATTAAAAAAAAAAAACTAAAAAAACACGCTTTTATTGCTAAATGAACTAAAAAGTAGAAAATAATCAAATCAAATCAAAGTAAAAAGCGTGGGGTGCTACTAGATATAATGAATACGACAATGAAAATGAAGTAAAATGCACCCCACGCTTTTTTTTTTAAACTATTATTTATTTTATACTTTTTAGTTTAAATGGAATGTAATTAATTAATTTAAACTAAACAACCATTTACGTTTACCAACCATTTAAACTAAAAAATAATTAAGTAATTAATTAATTAATAATTAATAGGATAATGAGAAACTCTTATCAAAATATTGCATTGTCATCGGTCCTTGATACGTTTGCAAAGGTCCAAGTTGATCAGACTTATAAAAACCAGTGAAAATTAAGCTCAAAGATTCCGTTACATACATAGTTACATAGATACAACCCAAGCTAATAAAAGCGTGTTAAAAATAGAGTAACTTCTCCCGTTTTCCCAACATTTCCCTTCACTGCTCTGCTCCTATTGTTTGTAGCGTGATGAAAACTATACTTTAACCCGCTCAGGAGTATGAATAATACATAATTGTACCAAGATTCGTTACAATCCGTCGAGTAGTTTTTGTTTCTATAGCGGTTATACAGACAGACAAAAATTCTACTGATTGCGTTTTTGGCATAAGTATCGATCCCTAATCACCCCCTGATAGTTATTTTGAAAATATATTTCATGTACAGAAGAAAAGTCAGGTTTACATGAATAGCAAAAATAAACGGAGTTCGGAGTCGCGAGGACTTTGGTCCGCAATGTTTTGATGACAATGATAGGACGTGATAAGCGCCCGCGCCGGCGACCTCGTCGCGTGCGGGGCGAGGGGCGCGGGGGACGGGCGGCGCGTCGACAGGTGTGCGTGATCCAAACAGGTGATATGATAAGTTTACCTTTGTTTACGAATATTGTATCAATCTGCCTACGTAGTACTTTTTTATCAGGAGGAAAATCCTCATGGGCGAGCCTAGACTCTTACCGGCTAAAAACCCGCCTGGTCGAGCATTGACTGTGGTCGAGGGCACGGGTATCGCCGAAGCATTCTTCCGCATTCCCAACAGATATTGGCCGGCCAAATGGCCCCGTCACATCTGCCTTTGTATTGTACCTATTAAGTAAAATTGTCTACGTATAATTCTAAAACCCTATTTAATAATTTTCACATGTACACAACGATTATTTGTTTTTTGTAAAATCATCTACGTATTCAGAATATAGAGTTTGAAGAAGTGAAGAAGGCTGTTGCTGCAATGAAAAACCATAAGGCTACAGGACCTGATGAGATTCCTGCTGACCTCTGGAAAATGATGGGCCCTGTAGGTATACAATGGCTAACAAATCTCTTCAACAAAATATTAAAAACCGGTAAAATACCAGACTCTTGGAGAAACAGTTATCTGGTTCCATTTTTCAAAAACAAAGGTGATGTCAGCCTATGCGCCAACTATCGCGGAATCAAACTTACCTCACATACGCTCAAAGTCTTTGAGAGAGTACTTAACAAACGTATCGTACAACTAACTTCAGTGACTGAAAACCAATTTGGTTTTACTGCAGGAAAGTCCACTACAGATGCCATTCAAACTGTCCGTATCGTTATGGAGAAACATCGCTCAAATAAAGAAGACCTACATATGTTGTTCATAGACCTTGAGAAAATGTTTGACAGAGTACCTAGGTCACTGGTTTGGAACGCTTTATCAAATCAACGGGTCCCTGAATACTACATAGATATAATAAAGGATATGTATTGTAATATTTCAACCCGAGTACGAAGTTTAGCAGGTTTCAGCAAAGCATTTGAGGTCAAGGTGGGTGTTCATCAAGGGTCAGTCCTTAGTCCACTCCTATTTAACCTTGTTATGAACGACCTTTCCAGAGATATACAAATCCCCTACCGACGTGTCTCCTATACGCGGACGACATCGTCAAAACTGCACAACTCCTACAGAATGACCTGGACCACTGGATTTGCATGCATTAGAAAACAATGGCCTTCGTATTAGCAGAAGCAAGACAGAGTACCTGGAGTGTAACTTTAGCGAAAGTGTAAATTTAAGAAATAACAACCAAGTTGCTATCGAGGGCACGCTTGTACCTAAGGTTCAACAGTTTAAGTATCTTGGGTCTCAGTTGTCTGAGGATGCAAAAATAGATGCCGATGTAACGCATAGGATTCAAACGGCATGGCAGAGATGGAAGGCACTCACTGGTGTTCTATGTGATGCAAAAATGCCTGTTCCTATCAAAGGGAAAATCTATAAAACAGCTGTTAGACCTGCCATGCTGCACGCAGCCGAATGTTGGGCCACTAGTGCGATCCACCGACAAAAACTTCACACCACCGAAATGAAGATGTTGAGATGGGCAGGCGGAGTAACTAGACTCGATAAAGTAAGAAACGAGTACATCAGAGGAAGTTTCAAAGTCGTTCCCATTGGCGAAAAACTGGTGGAAAGTCGCCTAAGATGGTACGGGCATATAATGAGAAGAGGACATGAGCATGCCGTAAACAGAGCCATAGCAATCCCCGAAAAGAAGAAGGGCAGGGGTCGACCGCCTGCAACGTGGTTGTCCACCGTGACCCGTAACCTAAAAACCTCCCAAATAAATCCACAGACAACCCAGGACAGAGCAGATTAACGAGGAGAGCCGACCCCAAATGATGAGAAGTGGCAAAGGAAAAGAAGAGAAAATCATCTATGTATTTTTATTTTAACACTAGCTTTTGCCTGCGACTTCGTACGCGGAGGATCCGCGTACGAAGTTTTTTTTTATACATAATCATATTTTTTCATCGTTTAAACCTTCCCTCGATCTGTACAAACGTTTTAAGACCAAAATAAGCCCGATCGGTCCAGCCGTTCTTGAGTTATGCGCTTACCAACACATTTAGCGATTCATTTTTA